>JAJEJO010044949.1:0-52971 GCA_020662805.1 Glaucomys volans
TTTGGCTGGATGGCCCTCTCCGAAGAGAAAACTAGAGGTGCGTGGGGAAAAGGGCATCCAGCAAATCCAGGTGGGGCCTGTCCTCCCCATCTGAGATGGCAGCCCCTGGGTCTCTGTCCCTTACCTGCCTCAGGTTTCCAGTAGCTCTTATCACTACCTACCAACTATCTACTTACTCATTAACTAAAGTAAATCCATTTCCCTGGCTAGAATGCAGGTGCCTCTAAGGCAGGGACTTTGTTTTGTCCCCTGGGTGCCTCACTACCTGGGGCAAGCAGGTGGTCATTAAGTACTTGTAAAAAAGATGAGGAAGAGGAAGAGGGGGAGGAAAAGGAGGAAGAGGAGGAGTGTGGGGGGTAATCTTAGAAATAGGGAGGGGCTGGCCCAGGCCTAGCACAGACCAGAGGCAGAGCCACCCTCGGACAAGAAGGGATTGGAGCCGGGAGCGGGAGCGGGATGGTAAATTAGGCTCAGCCCTTTCTCCCAAGTCACCTGGACTTGAGGATCCCTTCTCAGCCCCTGGGGAGCAGATGTCTGGATCCATGGGGTTGGAGCCACAGTCAACAGAGCCCATGGTCTTTGTCTCTCTTAATGGGCCTTCCAGGCACTGCTGAGAAAACCAGGGTAATTGTTCCCTGTGGCAGTGATGAGCAGGAACAGGACTCTCCAGACTTGAGAGAAGCCAGGAGAGGGCTGGGGTGGGGTGTGGGGGAATGGTCATGGGCCAGGCCCTGGGCCTTAGATATTTCCCCCCGTCCCCCATGCTCCCAGCAGCCCTCAGATGTTTGGTGCCTGTTCTTGGGCTGAGGTGACTTGCTCCCAGCTGGGTGGTGGTTGAGTCAGCCTTTCATTAAGCGAGCAATAGGTCCTCAGGAGCTGGGTCGGGCCTTGCACTTGCCAGCTCTGTGCAGCAGCAAGTCACTTCCCCTCCTCCGTGTTCTCCGTTTCCTCATCTGCTGCTCCTGGGACTTCTGCACCAGGCAGTCTGTGGCACAGGAACTGAGTAGCAGTGGGGCTGCTCCACAGGTCAGGATTTACTCCTGCATTCATGGACTGCAAGCAGATCACTCACTAACGCCCGGGTAAGTTTCCCAGGTTGGAGCTTTGGGTACTCCCAACTCCTCTGGAAACTTCTGAGAGCACACTATGCTGTCCACTTGCTGCCACTGGCTCACTGCAGGTCAGAGCAGGTGCAGGACAGGTGTGGGGCATTCCTCCTTCCTCCTCTTTTCTCTGTCCAGTTGTGCCTGGAGCCTGCTGCACAGTTCAGAGGGTTGACATAAGGCACACAAGACAGGAGGGGAGAGGGAAGTGACCTGGGGACTGGGCTGCGCCTTGGTGGAGAGTGGAATAGTGGGACAGGATTTGGAAGCACTTTGGTCTGGGTTTGAGTCGTGAATGACACAGGACACATTTCATTTCTGGGTCCCAGGTTCTTACTATGTGAAGTGGGGGCAGAATGATCTTTCCCTAAGATTTATGGGTGTGTTTTGTTTTGTTTTGTGATGCTGGGAATCAAACCCAGGGCCTCACACATGCCAGGCAAGCACTCCACCACTGACCTACATCCACAGCCCCTCCCCTGAGTTTTTGAAAACTGTTCATTGTAGTATGCTGTTGGGGGTCCCCATGGGACAGAGGCTGGGTCCTGCCCCCAGGGTTCCCCAAGAACCTTGGTGGGAGTGAACAGAAAGGACAGCATGACCAAATGGGAGTCTGCAGAGGAGGCTCCAGAGAAGGCCTCTTTCTTCTGCCCTCCCAGTTAAATCTTGGACAGCCTGGAGCTCACTCCATGTGACCAATGGGGAAATTGACTCCTTTAGTCCAGGTAGGACTTGTGAAATCAGTGGCAGCAGGGTAAAGGAGTGTGTCCAAGGAAGCAAGAATTTCTACTGGACCCAACTCTGCTGACCCCACCACGAGTGACAGCAGGCAGCGCTCTGGGCACACGCTCAGCCCTGGCTCCTGAAGGTCATGGGATTCACACATCTTGCCACCTCTAGAATGGGCTCTAAGCCAAGTCAAGGACAATCTCTCCACCCCTCTGTATCAAATGAGATGAAAAATGAGAAGTCTATTTGAAAACTATAAAGTGCTGTGCCTCTACTCGTGTGTGCAAGCCCTTGGGTGTGTGTGCATGAGAATGTGCAGTTTGTGAATGTGTGCATGTGTGTGCAACACGTGTGCCTGTGCACACTCCACACTCTCCAGATCTGGCCAGGTGGGATTAACTCACACTGCCTAACTTGCTGTTTGGCTGGGGCTCTTCTCCAAAGTTCTTATAATCTTTTTTTTGCATTTCCTCACCATTTGTTAGTTTACCAGAAAGGGAGGGGGCCACAGTCCGGAAACCTAGCAATTGTGTCTGAGCCTGCCCCCGGCCCCATCCTGTGGCTTCCCTGGAGACCCGGCTGCTGGGAGCTCCTGCATGGCCCTGTCTGCAGGGCCAGGAGCTTGCTGGGCACCTGCCACTGCTTTTCCCTCCAAGGCTCTGTCCTGGCTGCTTCTGCATCATTGTCCCATCAACTCTTTATAACATCCAAGTGTCCTCCAGGGATGTTGCCATTGTTCCCATTTTACTGGCAAACAAATGAAGGCTCAGTAAGGGAAATGGCTTACACAGAATGCCCAGAGGACTAGTGGCAGTACTCTGAGGTTTCAATCTAACTCACTCCTGAAATTTCTTTTGTCACTGTTGTGGCCAACCTAGCAGGAGTGTGCTGACTGGCTGACTGATGGACAAATGAAAGAGCAAATGATAAATCACACATTCCCTTTTGAGCTGAAAGAGAAGGTTAAGCCACCCCAGCAATGGCCATCATTAATCGAACACCTACAAGATAGCCAGTGTTTCACATGATATGGACACAGGCCAGGTAATTGTTCCCTGCATTTTGCAGTGAAGGAAGCTGAGGCTCAGAGAGGTTAAAGTGTCCTGTCCCCTGTGGGAGCTGGGATTACAGTATGTCAGACTCCAGACCCAGAACTCTGAGCTAAGATTTCCTGGTTCCCTAGGAGAGGGGGTGAGTCGGCAGAGCCTGGTGGCAGATAGCCCTTCCATAATAGAACCTGGGGACATCAAGAGTCTCAGGAGGCTGGGTCCACAGTGCCTTGCTGCACAGCACCCCAACCCGCCCCTTCCACCCTGCAGCCATTTCCCCATTTGCTTCTGAAGTGGGTTTCTATTTTAGTCTGGGGTGGGGATCTGGCAGCCCAGGCTCTAACTCTTCTGCTCTGTCTGGTGACATGTCTAGTTAGAGCCAGTGCCCTGGCCAGGGAATGTGGCATTCTCTTCCCATCACCCCCCACACAATCTCCCCCAGGGCTGGCCCTGTCTCCTCAGCTCTGTGGGAGGTCAAGGCCTATGCAACATGCATTGTTGGTCTGTGGAGATGGCCCAGGCTGGGTCAGTGACCTCTGTGCCCATGCCTGTGCTGGACACCAGGGGCTCAGGAGCTAAGAGATCTAGGAACTCATGGAATCTGCAGTAACTGAGGAAAAGCCAGGCAGTACCTGTTTTCATGGCCTGGGATGGAATGGACATTCTTCTGTGGCACTGGGAGACACATCTCAGCTCAGAGAAAGGAAAAGCCTCATCTCTGTCATGCCAGAAGAATGAAAGCAGTCATTCAGACGGGCCCACAGTTCCTGAGTGACTTGTGCCTTCTGTTGGGGGATCAGGGCATGACAGGGACAGATTCTGGACAGGGGAAAGAAATCAGACTTCGAAATCCAAGCAGGGTTTGAATCCAAGCACCAGCATTTGCTGGCTATGTGATCTCAGACACGTCATCAAACACAGTTTCCCCACATGTAAAATGGGTGGTCGAACCTACCTGACCAGCCTGTGGAACAGATAAATAAGATGATGCATATACCACCATTTGTAGATTCTTAGGAAGTCTTTATTCACTCTGTGTCCTGGATATCCCTTCATTCGAGGAAGGAGAAATTCCCTTAGGCAACAGCTAGTCTGATGGTTGGAGCAAGAGACAAGATTTGTAAGATGTTAGGATTGACCCTACAGATTCACCGATACTTGATACTGTAGTGCACAGTGTTGCATCTCATGCCCTTGCCTTGGTCCTGGCCAAGCTCCTAAGGTGGACACACCTCCCTATCATGGAGGGGAGGGGCACAGAGAGGTTAATATTTGCCACACAGAAATGCCTCTGTTGTTTAAAAAAAAAAAGTACTGTAGTAAATCAGATAATAGATTAAAAATGAAACAGCCCTAGGCTCCTGACCAAGCTGGAAATCTCCCCTTCCAACTCCTGGATTTACTGGTGAGATTCATTGAGGACTCACTTTGGGCCAGATCCACACTGGGGCTTTAATTATAGATTTAACTGAGTTAATACTATAACTTGCAATTTAATAAGTAGGGAAACTGAGACTCAGTGTTGAATAACTTCCACAAGGTGATATAGCTGATATACAGGTGATACTGAGACAAGGAGGATTCAAATCCAGGACTATGTGTCCCTGAAACCCAGGATTCTCCCATTCCAAGGGGAACCTGCTCCATAAAAGATGTCAGGCCACGGGGTGCGGTGGCGCACGCTTGTAATCCCAGCACTTGTGAGGCTGAGGCAGGAGGATTGCGAGTTCAAAGCCAGCCTCAGCAACTTAGCGAGGCCCTAAGCAACTCAGTGAGATCCTGTCTCTAAATAAAATACAAAATAGGGCTGGGGATGTTGCTCAGTGGTGGAGTGCTCCTGGGTTCAATCCCCAGTACCAAAAAAAAAAAAAAAAAAAAAAAAGGATGTCAGGCCTCCAAACAGAAATACATACAAAAGGCTGGGGTTGTGGCTCAGTAGTAGAGTGCTCACCTTGCTTGCACATATGGAGCACTGGGTTTCATCCCCAGCACCACATAAAAACTAAATAAACAAAATAAAGGTATTGTGTCCATCTACAACTAAAAATATTTTTTGAAAAAGAAATACATACAACAAAATGGCAAAAATATGCATAACACAAAAAAAGGAATGGTTAGGGAAATGCAAGTCAAGCCCATGCTATTCCACTCTGCCCACTAGGATGGCTATAATGAAAGAAAATGAAGAGAGTTGGTGAGAACGTGGAGAAATCAGAAGCGTCATGCACTGCTGTTGAGTCTAGATGGTGCAGCCACTTTGAAAACCAGTCTGGTAGCTCCTCACCAAGTTAAACATGGAACTACCACATGACCCTATAGTTCCACTCCTAGGTGTATGCCCAAGGAAATTGAAAACATATATCCCCACAAGAACTTGAACACAAATACTGGCATTATTCCTAACAGCCAAAAAGCGGAAAAATCTAAATGTCCATCAACTGATGAATGAATAAACAAACCATGGCATACCCATACAATAGAATATCGCTCAGCTATGAAAATGAAATTCTGATCGTGAATGAAACTTGAAGACACTGTGCTGAGTGAAATAGGCCAGACCCCAAAAGGCACATAGTATTTGATTTCATTTACATGAAATTTTCAGAATAGGCACATTCACAAAAAAAGAAAGGAGATTAGCAGCTTCCGGGGCAGGTGAGTGGAGAGAGAAAAGGGATGGGGAGGAACTGCCAATAGGCACATCGATTCTTTTTGTGGTAATGAAAGTATTCTGAAATTAGATAGTGATGATGATTGCACAATCTTGTGAATTTCCACAGGACAATGTGTATATACTAAAATCTACTGATTTGACACTTTGAAGTGTTAAGTTTTATGGTAAGTGAATTACATTTTGATATTTTTAAAACCAGGATTAGGGATTTAGAAATTACACAGACGGTTGAGTCTAATGTTGATCATAAGGCAGGTGAGCAGGAAATCTTGACAGAATTTCCTGGCAGCTAGAGTGAAAAAGGAGAAGTAGTCTCCAAGAAGAGGAGTGTTGTTCCTGAGAGAAACCACCAGCTCTTGCTGGGCACGGTGGTGCCTGCCCATAATCCCAGTGGCTCAGGAGACTGAGGCAGGACGATTTCAAGTTCAAAGCCAGCCTCAGCAACTTAGCAAGACTCTGTCTCTAAATAAAAATAATAATAAAAAGGGCTCAACGGTTAAGTACCCCTGGCTTCAATCCCTGCTACACAAAGAGAGAAAGAGAGAAACCAATTCTTCAGGCACTTAACTCTAGCACCAAGACTCTGTACCCAGTAAACAGAAGCTCCCCCTCTTCCTCTCCTCCCAGGTCCTAGAAGTCACCATTCTACTTTGTGTCTCTAGAGACTGGTCTACTCTAGGTACCTCACATAAGTGGAATCATACAATATTTGCCCCTTTCTATCTGGCTTATTTCACTTGGCATATTATTTTCAAGGTTCATTCATGTTATAGAACATTATCAGAATTTCATTCCTTTCTAAGGCTGCATGATAATACGTTGTGTGTACACAGCACATTTTATCTATCCTTCTGTCAATGGACGTTGGGTTGCTTCCACCTTTTGCCTATTGTGATTATGCTGCTGTGACCCTTGCTATATAAATGGGTGTTTGAGTCCCTGCTTTTAATTTTTTGGTTGGAATTCTAGGAGTGGAATTGCTGGATGGTATGGTAATTCTGTTTGTTTGTCTATTCATTTATTTATTTATTGAGAAACAGCCATACTATTTTTTGCAATAGCTACAACATTTGACCATCAGTTCAGTAATGCAGAGGGTTCCAATTTCTCCACTTCTTCACCAACATTTGTTGCTTCCTGTTTTGGGGGTCTGGGTTTTGGGGTTTTGTTTTTATAATAGCCATCCTAATGGGTGTGATGTGGTGGCTCCAGGTTTTAATTTTCATTTCCTTAATAGTGATGTTGAGCATTTTGCATGTTTGTTGGCCATTTGTATATCCCCTTTGGAGAAACGTCTGTTTGGGTCCTTTGTTGATGTTTGAATTGAGTTGATTTTTGTGGTCGATTTTGAGTTGCAGGAATTCTTTATATATTCTGGATATTAACTCCTTATCAGACATGGGATTTTCAAATATTTTCTCCCATTCTATTGACTGCCTTTTCACTCTGTTGATAATGCTTTTTGATGCACAAAATTTCTTAAATTTGATGAAATCCAATTTATCTATTTTGTTGCCTGTGCTATTGGTTTCATAGTGGTTAGGGGTATTTTGATTGCAAGTGTCAAATGTAATTAGCTGTGGGCAAGAAAAAAGTTCATGTAAATAAAGAGTCCAAGGGAGTCCTAGATCTGCCATGGCTAGATCCAGCAGTTACAGGGATTCCACCAGCATTCTATTTTTGTATTTTTGTTAGTCAGCTTTTCATCACTATCATCAAAATACTTAACCAGAACTACTTAGAGGACAAAAGGTTATTCTGAGCTCATAGTTTCAGAGGTTCAGTTTGTGGTCAGTTGGCTTCATTGCTCTGGACCCAAGGTAAGGCAGAATATAATGGTGGAAGGGCATGGTATTTGAAGGCTGCTCAGCTGAGTGCAGCCAGGAAGCAGAAAGAGAGCAAGGCTCCAGGGACAAAATATAACCCTCAAAGGCGTGCCCCTACTGTGACCTACTCCCTTCAGTCATGTCCAACATGCTCAGGAGTTACCATCCAGTTCAGCAATCCTTTCAGATTATTAATCCATCAAATGGATTAGTCCACTGATTGGTTTACAACTCTCATAACCTAATCATTTATTTCTGAACATTGTTCCATTGTTTCACACAAGCTTCTGGGAGACAGCTCATATCCAAAACATAACAGTATCCTTTCTCCTGACTTTTTTGCTGGGGTCCTACATTCTCAATTAAACTCTTTCCAGAAGTACCATGGTTCTCACAGTTGATAATGTAGGAGAAAAGAGAGTGAAACTTTCATGCTGGTTCCACCTAAATTGCTGAGGCAACTCTAATTGGTTGCCCCTGAGCCTATCACTGGTGAGGGGTCTGGATGGATGCTCTAATTGGTTGGGTCTGGGTCAGGTGTCCACCATGAATGAAAAAGTTAACCACTAAATAGGGCAGGAGGCTCCCCATAGAAAGAGATGCTGGACAGCCAAACTTTGCTCCCCAAAGGGAATCTGGGAATCTGATGGGCAGCCAGGTTTAGAAGGGTCTGCTTGAAAGGGCCTCCCTCACCTTAGCTTCTCAGGCCTGAGAGAAGTAGAAGGACTCCTAGTTGGTCCCTGCAGACTTTCTGAAGGAGGCATCCCAGTGACTGATAGGAGGGTGAGCCCAGGACAGGCTGAACTGGTACACTGACAGCTCCAGCTCTGCTTGCCACCCTCAAGGGCCTCATTCAGTCTCTGCCCTCCCTGTTCAGTCTATCTGAAGTGCCCTTTGCCACAGCTTCCCTTGGCCATTTCATTCCTGCCTCCTCAGTGAGCCTTCCCTGCCCAGGTCCCTGCATGCCTCAGGCACTGATGTCTGCCTCGGATTACAGGTCTCAGATACATGTCCCTTGAACTGTCTATACCGAGCTCCTGGAGGCCAGACCTGGTTGTCCTCGGTCTCTGAGGTTTCAGTGGGAGTCTTCCAGCTGCAGATGGCAGAAAAGGGAAGGCCAGGGATCAAAAGAGCACTGACCAGGCAGCAAAGGAGAGCACAGCTGGTCCCAGAAACAGAAAGTAGATTGGGCATGGCAGGTCACATGCAAAGAGCAGTGAGTGCTGAGAACCGAGAAGCCGCAGTCTGCCTCTCTCCTCAGGAACTGGGAAGCTATACAGGGCTTGGGAAGGGATGTGATAAGGTCATAGTTTTGTTCAACAAATGTCCATCTGGCTGTAGAAAGGGGATAGTCAGAATGGAACACAAACAGGGCTTGGTGACTGATGTAAGGGGGCCTCAGTTCTCTGACTAGGGAAAAGCCAAGGAGCAGGACTGGCCTACTGACCTCTGCAGGTGGGATTGGACACAGCAGGCACCAGGCCTGGACGTTTTCCACAGTAGCTGTATCTCCCATGTTAACCCACACCCTCTCTCAACCTATCACCACCCTGCTTGGTCCAGGTCAAGCACAAAGCCAAACACTCAGGGACTTGATCAAGACTGTGAACTCAAGGACCAGAGCTGGGATTCCATACCATGGGAGAGCAGGTGGGGCTGAGGACAGGGAACAGCCTGGCTGAGCTCTGCTAATGGTGTGTCTGGCTTTGTGATCAGGATGGGGCTCGGGCTCCACCCAAGAAGAGACCAGCCCAGATCCACAGTGTTCTGGACAGATGGCACATGGTTCCTTCCTGTTTTGACCCTCTCAGCCATGCAGAGACACAGTCTGGGATAGAAGGGAAGTGGCCCTGGGGAATAGTGAACCAGGCAAAGGAAAACACTGGGGCTGTTGGAGCTCCACCCTTCACCAGCTGAGGGTCCACAAGATTTGTGAATCCAGCTGCCCAGGGGCAAGGCTGGGGCTAGGAGCCAGGTACTGTCCCACACCTAGTGTCCAGAAAGTTGTGCTGTCCCAGGACCAAATGCCCCTTGTTTCTTGGCCTCAGTTTCCTCTACTACAGAGTGAATATGAAGAAGGAGAGGAGAAGACTCCTCAATCTCTAGGGGTTTCCCTGCCCAGTCCAAGAGAGGAGGGCCTACATGGGCCTGGAAGGTGGGGCAAGTCTCCAGTTACCTAAACTATGCCTTGACTTCCCTGGGAAAGAAGAGCTACACTGGAGCAGCAGGCTTGGGGCTGGAACACAGAGGTGGGAGCATCCCCACAGGGTCACTGCAGGATTATAGTGACCTCTTGCCTGCTTCCTTCTGTGGTCTGAGGACTGCAGTAGGGCATCTCTGACCCTCCTTACTCCTCTGTCTTTTTAGACTCTGGTTGTCAAGGCTCACAGATGGGTGGCAGCCTGCTGTGAGCCTGGTATTCAAGGTCCCTGAGTTAGCCCTACCTCTGGCTGGTCCCTGAAGCCTCCCTGTCCATAGCCAGGGTGCCACTTCAGGCCCTGTTTTCTCTGGTCTGGACTCTAAACACAACCAATCCATCCTCCATCCAACTTAAGGGACCTCCTAAATCTCAAATTTAATGATGCCTCTGCCCTGCCTAAGAAGCCATTGAGGGCTCTCTGTAGCTGGCACCCACAATGAAGAAGTCAAACGTGTAGCCCAGCATTTCGAGGCCCATTGGGACTTGGCTCTTGGGACATCCATCTTCTCCTTCTGCCAGGCCCCTTAACACCTGCAAACAAACTCCCAGATGCCCTGTGCCTACATCTCCAGCAGCTCTCCACCTGGAACCCCTTCCCTTTCCTTGTCCATACTCCATTGAAGAATCTCCTCTTCCAGAGAGCCTTCCTTGATACCCCAGACAGGGGTAGAAGCCACCTGTCTTTCCAGAGACCCCCAGGTTGAGAAGTCCTTGCACATTTTCAGACTTCCAGTAAATGATCATCAATCGAATGAAGGAGTGAAGTTGCAAGGTAGGCCTTTTCCCATGAGGTTAGCTGCTTTGTGATAAAATGATGAGCAAGACTAGGAGCTCCACTGAGTGAAAATTTACTGTATACCAGATGCTGGGCTCTTCAGTTCCATTATTTCATTTGAGCCTCCAACAATGCTGCAATTATTCTTAATTTTTTATAATTAAAGACTCTGAGGCTCAGAGAGAGATAAAGTCACTGCCCATAAGCTGTGCAGCCAGGACAGGATCAGGTCTGCCGGGTGCAGAGCTTTGCAGAGAGAGCAGTGGTGGGTGGCTGAGGGGTATGAAAGCCAGGAATGAGTATTTGATCCAGTTCTGCTGGCTGAAGACCTCTGGGTTTTTCAGGAAACTCTGAGGAAAAACCTGTTCCAGGAGGGGATATTCACATTTGGTATCATCAAGTGGTACAGGGGCAAGCTCTCACCAGCTACCCGCTGCCACCTTCCCCTGCTCCATCATCAGCTCCTCCTATCCTGTGATCAAGACCACTGATGTTTTTTCATACCAATGAACCAATGTCATGAGCTATGCAAAGGCGTCATCTCCAGCCAGTCCCCCCACCCTCTCCCCCTATTACCCCTCACACTGATGTTCTGGAGGTGCCACTGGCCACCCTGTGCCCCACCCACCTTCTGGGCAGGGTCCAGGCCCTTTCCTAGAAGCCACAGAGGTAGCTCCCCTCCCCCAGCCCTGCACCAGCCTCCAGTGGTACCCAGATGTCAAGCCCACAGTCACCTGCATACTCCATCCCCCTAAGACTGTTATGTCAAGTCCCATAGGAGACTTGACATAAGGAACAAAATGTGAAACACCTGGTGGAGCTTCCGTTCTAGTGGAGGGGAAGAGACATCAAGAGTTCCTCTTGATGGAGCTCAGAGGGTGGCTGGCTCCCCCATCCCATTTCACCAGCCTTGCCTAGGAAACAGGGTGTCCACTGCTCTTCCTGGAGCTGGGCCTGAAGACTTCCACTCTGGGCTTGAACCCAGGGTGTGGGAAGTGGGGTCAGAGAGGAAGTGTGATGTGAGGGGAGGAAGAGACACAGCTGGAGAGGCACATGGAGGAGGTTTGCTGAGAAGAGAGAGTGGGCTGAGGGGGAGGAAACAGCAGATGTGGTGCAGTGCTGATGAGGAGAGGGCTGGAGGGGTTGTCCTGGCTGTGGGGACCTAAGGAGAGCAGGGAGCAGCCAGGCTTTATTAGGTGGCAAAAAGTTGAAGAGAATTCCTCTGAAAGGGAGCTCCTTACAGTGAAGAAGTTGAGGGCTGACAAGGTAAGGCCCAGGCTTAGAAGAGAGGGAAGGGAGTGAGGGGCAGTCTGATGGGCCAGGCATGAGGGATACAATTGACTGGCTGTATTCACAAGAATCCTGGGTCCTGGGAGTAGAGGAAGGGGAGGGAGGCCAGGATGCTGGACCAGGGGAGGCTGAATCAGAGGCCCAGTGTAGAGAAAGTGTGTGCAGGTTGGAAGGCTGGGAGGCTCTGAGGAAAGCCAGTTGGGGCCAATGTGGGCTCTGAGAGGAGGTGCAAGGCCTAGAGAAGACATCAGACAGGGTGGGAGGGAAGGGTCTGTAGCCCAGCCCCACCTGGTCCCTGCTGTTCCCCCCTCTCAACAATCCCAGTTGGGATTGTTCAAGGCCTCAATCTCATATACAACCAGGTAGAAACAGCTGCAGTGGTGGCTTAAGGGCCTTTAGCCCCTACATTTCATCTCTACCTTGTCCCAATCCCTAATAAATACCTACCGTAAGTACAAACCACAGCTTGCTATACAGGTACCCTCAAGCCAAGTTCCCTAAATCCCCAAGTGAGGTTTCTGCCCCTAAGTCCTCTCTGTGTAGACATTCTTGAGCTATCCCCAGAAATCCATTTTTAAAAAATATTTATTGAGCACCTACTATGTGCCAGGCACTGGAGATGCAGCAGTGAACAAAATGTGAAACACCTGGTGGAGCTTCCGTTCTAGTGGAGGGGAAGAGACAATAAGCAAGCAAGTAGAATGGTGTTCAAGAGGAGGAACACCAGCTCAGGAAAACAGAGCATGGAAGGGGAGTGGGAATGCACACCGACATGTGTGGGGCAGGAATTTGCCATGTGAGCTGGAATGGCCAAGAGGCCTCATGGAGAAAGGTGTCACTGGAGCGAGGAACTAGAAGTGAGGTCTGTGCTCTTCACACTCCACGCGCCATCACGCTTTCATGGCAGGAGCCACCTGTCACCTGCCAACTCCCATACTGCATGCTGAACCAGGAACTGTCCCTGCCTTTGATGCCCTCCTCCAAGGCCACCCCTTGGACACCTACAAAGTCCTGTTTCTCTTACAGTGGGGTGGCCACAAATGGGGCCCCAGTCCCACATGACTGACATTTGAGGGTGGAAGGCAGTCCGTTCATTTGAAGACCACCAACTGATTGGTGGCCCTGGCCAGTTAGTAAGTTTTGGGGGTCCCCAGTTTCCTCTTTCAAAATAGTAAGAAGAGATCATGCCCCATCCCAGGTCCCAGGCAGTGAGTAAGACAGGACAGAGGATGGCAAAGGGCTCATCTTCAGTCACAGCCCTCTAGCCTCATGCCTGGTTTATGCTTCCACCACTGGGTTTCCCTGGGCCTGGATATGAGCACTGGAACTGCCCAGTAGATACGAAAACCAGTTGATGATGGTCTTGGGAAGTCTCAGCAGGTTGTCCTGGGGCAGACGAGCTCTGTGCTCCAGAGGTAGGCTGGACTCAGGGAGGGAAGCAGTGACCGGAAGCAGATCTCAGGGCATGGTGTGATGGGGCATTTCTCCCAGGGAGCTCTCTCCAGGTGTAATGCAGCAGCCTGAGAGAGGAATGAGCTCCCTGTCATGGGAAGTATGCAAGAAGGGGGCTAGACAAGCCCTGACAGGGAGGCTTCAGAGGGTTCCTCCTCTTGAGTGGGTGGTAAAAGAACTCTGAGTCAGATGATCTTAAGGCTTCTCCAACTCTGAGAGTTCAGAACTCAGAACCTGCCCCTTGTCACTGACCCCTAGGCTTAGGGTCCTGTGGTATGTCTTATCTCTACCAGGTGAACTCAGATCTTGGAGGTGCTAGGGGCCATCAGAGCAGCAGCCAAGACAGGGAACTGCCTTGGCCCAGCCTCAGGGGAGGCTGGGCTCTCTGAGGCTCCCTCCATGCCAACCTGAGTTGTGCCTACCTTTGGGCCTCAGTGTCTGTGAAATGGGCAGAATCGTAACCCCTAATGACTACTTGGCCAGCATTGGTAGTGTGCCCTTCTTGAGGTCAGGCCTGGGGGCCCAGGCAGGCTCAGAGATGCTACTCCTGCAGAGCTTTTCTTTACCCCTCCCAACAGATCTTCTCTGCCATCAGTCAAAACAAAGATCTTTTTAAAGCATTTATTGAACAAGGCAGCACCAAGGACAGGCCCCTGTTCCCGTCCTTACTGACTGGATTCACACGTGCCACATTTCCCAGTGCTTCTTGGGAGTAGAGTCCAAGCTGGTCTTGGGGGCCCTAAAGGTAAAGCAGATCTTGTCCCCAGTTCCTAACCAAGTTAGAGAAGGGAAGGAGACTGTCTGAAACTGACCCTTGGTCTGGCTTCTCTTTCCCAACTCGTATTCCTCTTCCTGTCTCAAGACACTGTTCCTAAGGATCAAGGTGTCATGGTGGGTTTCCTGTGTGCTTTGGCAAGTTCCTAATATCTCTGGTTTCAGTTTTCCTGTAGGGAAAAGTCACCTCTCTTCCTGAACACAGGTTTTATCATTGTTCCCGTCTGTATCCTCATCCAGGCTCACCACTGACTCACCGTACTGCCTTGGGCAGGTCACCAGCCTTCTCTGAGCCTGTCTCCTCATCTGTGAAATGGGAACAAAACCACCACCCAGGCGCTCATAAAAGAGCAAGTGAGACCCTGGAGCAAATGCCTGGCACCTACTGAGCAGCCACGAAGCTAGCAGCAAGGAGCTTAGACAAATGAGACTCAGGGAGGTGAAGTGACCTCCCCAGGTCGCACAGCAAGTGGGGGGATGAATCTAAGATGGCGCCCAGGCTCCTAGCTTCCCATTTTTCCTCCCAGGAGCCACTGAGGTGACATAGCACTTACTCATGGGAAATGACCTGGGGGTTGGGGGAATTCCCTGGCTGCCCCTGCAGGAATCAGTCTCAACCTGGCAGTCTCAACCCTCTGTCCCCTCCTCCTCTTCTGGTGGCCTTCAGATATGTGACCAGTTCTCTCTTCCCATGCAGACACATTGGGATTCTGGGACCAAACTGTGAGCAAGGGTCTGTGGAGAGAGGAGGGGGAGGTGTGGGGGGACAGGTCTACAGGCAGGACACCTGATTTCAAGTGACAGAATTCTCGGTCAAATGAACTGAGGCAAAAAGGGAATTTATCAGACGTACCACCAAAATTTCTGTGGTATAGCTTCAGGCATAGCAGGAACCTGGTGCTCCATGACGTTCTCAGTACCCCATATGTTCCCATCTCTCCACTCTACCTCCCTGTGGCTCTATTTTTGGATGGTCTCCCTGGTGGTGAGTCTCCAGTGCTGAGGACAGTGCCTGGCACAGAGCTCAACAGGCTATAGCAGATCCAGACTCACTTCCTACCGGCTTTGCAAATCCAGTGGAAAATATGTCTCTTCCCACCCTTCCAGCCAGTGCCCCAGAATTGTCTCCCAAGCACCCAGGGAAGGTGGCCTACGCATTCCCAAGGTGGCCACAGGGCCTGAGGAGCCCACTCACAGGCTCACCTCTCCAAGATCCTCCGGACTCTGAGAAGGAGAGGATCCCCCAAAGAAAAAGCAGGGGCAGGGTTCATCATGAAAGAGGGTCTGGAAAGTGGGTGGGAAGAATCTGCACAGGAACCCAGCAGTGAGTGGCTGCAGGGAGGCCACATGCTGGACTGTAGCCGACTCTTCCCGGACGGAGCCTGGTTATCTGGAAGGATGGGCGGGTTCTGAAGGCACTGGTGAGGCTGCAGCCAACTGGGCTCCTCACAGCCAAGAAGCCTCCTCCGAGTCCAAGTGGCCTCCTCCGCAGGGAGACAAAGGAGTGGGCAGAACCCAGGGTCCAGGCAAGGTCCACAGCCTGCCACACTCACTCCGGGACCAGAGTTTATAGGAAGGCCCTGGGGGTGCTGTGGCCTGGGGACAAGAAAGCCAGGCCCAGGGCTCCTCCTCTGTTCCTCACCTGCCCTGCCTCATTGCTTTCTGGCCTCTGTGCTCTCTCCCAAGCTCCTCAACTCCACACTGCCCTGTGACCTCTCAGCCCTGCACCCACTAGGACCACCATAGTCTCCAATCTTCTTCAGAGAGAACCTCTTGCTAACTTTGCCTCTCCTTGGGGACAGAAATCGTGAAGAGTGTACCAGCTGCCGGCAAGGGTTTTGCACCATGCTTGGCACATTGCCCATGCTCAGTAAAGCTGTGTGTCCCAGGGGAGGTGGGACCCTGAGAGCACTGATGCTTGGCACACACTAGGGGCTCAGGAGAGGCAAGTTCCCTCTTTGTTCAGAGAGAAACCCATGGAAGCACTCCCAACCCCCAAGTCCCCCAAACTGCGGCTTCCCTTTACTTGCTCTCAAAATGGTGGTTTCAGTTCCAATTTTAATTCCTGTTGAGCAGAAGGGGAGAAGGGGAAGTGGAAAAGGAGAAGAGAAAGCAGGTCTCCTGCCCTCCTTGTGCCCCCCTGCCAAGTTTGCCTGTCTCTTCAGTCAGCCTGATACCCATGTAGGATCAGAGCTCTCCAGCTGGGGCACTGTCCACTGCCATTTGGCTCCCAAGGAGGCATAACCTCAGGCTGGCCTGAGGTGGGCTTTGCAGCACTTCTGCCCCAGATCAGATGCTGTCTAGGGTTGATGCCTGGAACACAGAAGGCATAATGTCCCAGTAAGGTAGGTGCCATAACTAGCCCTGTTTACTAGCCCAGAGTCAGAAGGTTGGTGGCTGACCCCAGGTCATGTAGCAAGTTGTTGGTGGATCCCAGCCCATCTGACTCCTCATGGGAAGGAAGCTGGGTCTTGACCCCTGTCATCCTGTGCCCTTGCTATTAATCTCATGCACCAGGGGCCCAGCAAGGGAGTTCCCGGTCTTGGTTTCCCAGCAGGCAGGCCAAGGTTGGGGAGCTTCCCAGGCCCATCTGTGTCTGGCCTCTTTCTGCCTCAACTGGCTGGCAGGCAGTGACTCAGGCGTTCAGTTCTGGCCTCTGGATGACTGGCCTCTCATCCACTCCAGACACAAAGGCCTTAGGGCGGGACAGGTGTGGGGTCATTGGAAGGGTATCCCAAGACCACTGAATCGAAGTAGCTGAAAGAACTTCAACCTTGTCCATTCTGCCTCATGTCCAAACTCAACGGCTTCTGCTGCACAACTGACCTCATGGTTGTCACCTGAGCTGAGAAAAGGAAACCAGCAGAGACTGTCCTTCTATGGGGTGAAAGGTTTTGGTGTTTTTACTGAGGATGTACCTAGAGTGGAGACAGCAACATTCCTAGGGCCTATACCTGAGAAAGACAGAGTTCAGCACCAGCCCTGTCACCACCACTAAGTCCCCATGGCTCCCATGAGCCATACTCACCAGGGTGAAGATCTGAGAACTTGAGCTTGTATGGGAAGGATAAAGGACAGAGGAGTGGGTCAGAGGAACTGAGGCTGGGATCCAGTCCTAAGGTTGCTCAATGCCAGTCCCAGAGTGGAGGCTCCTAGTACTCTGTGCTGACCATCCTGGACTGTCCACTGGCGCCATCTCATGGTCGCAGGCCCTCACTGCAGGAAGACAGCTGCCCATCCCTGCAATGGATAGAACCAAAATTCTCAGATGTTCTACCCAAGTCCTGCCCTTGGATTGACACCCCAAGGAAACCCTCAGAGCTATATGGACAGTGACCCACCCTGGCAGGGATATACATGGGAGGTCATCCCAGGGGACCAGCTACAGGGTGGTAAGTAGCCCAGGCTATTTTGTCCTCCTGGTCCCTAGCACTGTTCATTGTACAAGGAGGTCCATGGTTGCACAGCAACTTTCTTTTTCTTTTGGTACTGGGGATTTAACCCAGGGCACTTGACCACTGAGTCACATCCCCAGCCCTATTTTGTATTTTAGAGACAGGGTCTCACTGAGTTGCTTCGGGCCTCGTTAAGTTGCTGAGGCTGGCTTTGAACTCGTGTTCCTCCTGCCTCAACCTCCCAAGTGCTGGGATTACGGATGTGTGCCACCTTGCCTGGCCACAGCAACTTTCTGAATAAACAGCAAGTGTTCAATTTGGACACAACTCGCCAGGTGTTTTTACTGGCAGTTCAAACCTGAACTTTCTAGTTTGATCCAGACTTTAAACTCCCACTCAGCTCCTCAACTTCCTTGCCAGTGAAATGGGTTTGGGGTGAGATTGGTGCTCAGATTGCTTTTTGATCCTAGAGGGGTCCTCAACACCTTACAGACTGAAGAGAGTCCTCACTACCTTTAGAAGGTCATCCTCCTAATATTCTGGTGGCCAACATGACCACAGTCTACTGAGGCAGTTCAGAGAGGGGGCGGGCTTGTCCAGAAGAAGACTGTGAGTAGAGACACAGTGGAGAAAGAACCTCAGCCTCTGATTCCGGTACAGCTCTCTCCCTGCTCCCTCCACCCTACCCAGTGACCACAGATGCTCTTCCAAAGCCCACTTCCTCCAGGTCACCCTCCTTAAATGCTGCCTCCACCCTTGGATCTGACTTTCTGGGGACAGGGAGGAGCCACTTTTCTTTCTCTGGTTATCCTAACAGCTCCAACTTCTGGTTTGGTGTGAGGAGGGGCTGGGAGGGCTTGGCCCAGTCAGGAAAAATCCTGCTCAGGTGAGTTCCTGGGGGCATCTCCTCTATCCTCACTACCCTCACTCCTGAGCTCTGGACCTGCTTTATGGAAGGGACAGTGACTGCTAACAGAGTGTTGGGGGGGGGAGCGGGAGGAGCTGATGATATACAATAGGTGCTCAATAAATACTTATAGAGAAAAGAAAACAGGAAGAGAGAGGAATAAGCATAAGCAAGTAGCTAAGTGGACTGGCACACAGAGGGAAGGGGACAGAGGCTGCTGGTGGATAAGCTATTGACTGATGAAGAAAGGAAGAGGGGATGCAGGAGGTAATGACCGGGAAAAGGAAAGTGAATGGATTCCCAGTGGCTCTGGTGTTACAGCTAAAGGAGGGACCAAGAACTCTTATCACCCACCCACCCATTTGACAGATGAGAAGATTGAGAGAGGGCTGGGAGAAAGGAAACTGCTGGGTCTGTGGGAGCTGGCAGTCACTGGTCTCCCCTCAGCCTGCTCAACCCCCTCATCCCCCTCTTTCCAGGAAAGAGGGGTTCCAGGAAGGACGCCTTTCTCCGCCTCCTCGCTCCTCTAGGCCCAGTTTCCGCCAGGCTGAGGGGCAGCAGGGAGGCGGTGGCCCCTGCAGGGGCTATTTCAGTCAGAGACAGCCCTGCCAGGAAGCAGAGGAAGCTGTCCACCCGTTGGAGGTGTTACAGCTCGACTGAGGTCTGAGTGCAGAAAGCCCCGCGTCTGGCTTCCCTGGGCCCCAGCACGCCTGGGACCACAAACCTACCACAGGGACGGGCGGCTGCATGTGAGTGTCACTGCATCTGGGGGCTATGGCTAGTGTGGGTGGGATGGAGGGCAGCTGGAGACAAGGAGCTGTAACTTCCAGCCAGCAGGATTTCACCAGCTGAAGCAAGATGGGGCCAAGCTTGGTGAACACTTAGGATCCTGACAAATGGAGATGGACTGAATGGCACCTTGTGTGAAGGGAAGAGCAAAGATGGGCAGGCTGGAGAGGGTTTCTGGATCTGTGACTGGCAGTGGCTGTGTGGCTGTCTCCATGTCTTGGGAACACTGTGACAGGAGAGGAAGGGTATTTCCCCGAGGGCAAAAGATGCTGGGAAGAATATGGTCCGAGTCACCTCTCTGAAAGCCCACACCATGGGCAGCTCAGTGGGGCACGGGTCTGAGCTGGCCCAGGACTTAGGGCCTAAGAGTAGGTAGACCAAGCTGCTGCCAAGAGGTGGGGGCCTTCCCTCAGGCAGCCCCTACCAGGAACAGGGAGAACAGCTCAGCCCTCCCAGCTCCTCAGAAGGCAGAGTAAGAAGCTGGAGCCACAGCCAGGCCTGTCTTTCGTGGGCCAAAAGGATTTGCCCAGAAAGCAGGACAGTTCCCTAGGTCCTCTCCTACAGCCCCTGACTCCTTCCAAGGGGGAGAGGAAGGTCCCCAGAGGACCAGGAAGCAGGGGAGACAGAAACCAACAGGAGTCTCTGGCCACCTGAGGCAGAGGGCTTTTTTGGGGGTGGCGGGGGCAGGGTCTGAGGATGACAGGCCTCCCAAAGAAGGTTTAGGGACATGTCACCCTTCCACCTACACCAGTCTTCTCTCAGACCCTTCTTTCCCCACCACACTCCCCACCTGGGTGTCCTGGCACCCTCTTCCACCCACGGAAATCCTCCTCAGCCACCAGGGTCTTGCTCTGAACTCCAGCTCTGAAAAGTCCCTTCCACCCTGTGGCTCCCACTTGTCTTCCTCAGACTGGTACCTCTGTAGCTATGTGTATAACTAGCTCTATGCCTGCCCATGTCTATATGCTATACTCTGCCCCCATGCATTCAGCAGGCAGTGAGTAAATGCCTAGCAGGTGGAAACGGGAGAATGGATGCACGAACAAAAGAATGGCCTGGACAAATGAAGAATGAATGTAGAGATGAAAAATGAACCTCCTCTTGCCCATAATGGTCTTGGCTTCCTGGCTTCTCTGTGGGTCTCCATACTTCCTCTGCCCGTGCCCCACATACCCACCTCCTCTCAAATGGACACACAGTATATGGGCTGAAGACCCACTCCAGAAATCTTTGGTAACCAAAGGCAATATGGTGGGTAGGGTGCAGACCGGAGAATCTAAATATCATTTTGCTCAGAACTTGGGTAAAATAGCTGAGCAGAGTGGTGGACACCTGTAATCCCAGCAACTTGGGAAGCTGAGGCCAGACAATCATAAGTATGAGGTCAACCTGGGCAATTTAGCAAGGCTCTATCTCAAAATAAAATAAAAAGGGCTGGGGAGGTAGCTCAGAGGTAGAGCTCTACTGGGTTCAATCTCCACTCACACACACGCACACACACACACACACACACACACACACAAGAATTTTGGTAAAATAATTTCACTAAAATCAAATTTTACAAATTTTGCTCTCATATAAATTTTTAAATCTCCTAAGCTTATTTAGCAGGTATAGTCACATTAAAAACAGCTAACACAGTGCCAGGCACTGATCCTTCCAACAACCTTGAGGCAGGTACCATATATCCCATTTTACAGGTGGGGAAACTGAGGCAGAGGTTAACTAATGTGCCCAAGGCCACACAGCTCACATGTGGCAGGGTGGAATTTGAACCTGGGAATCTGAGTCCATTTACTCAGCCTCGATTCCTTACCACCCTTTGAGAACATTTGTAGGACTTCATATTTTTCCTGGGCCTCAGTTTTCCCCATCTGTTAAACAGAGTAAGGGAAGGACTGGACTATCTTAAAGGCTTTGCTTTCCAGGCCTATTGGATTTAAGTTGTAAGCTCTCCCTGGACATCAGTGATATGGAAATGCTATTATCCAGGAGGTTTCCAGGAGTCAGAACCCCAATAAGAAACCCCTTAAGGAATTTGGGCTGCTGAATCCCCCCAAACCCAGCCTGAACCAATGAGAGGTGGGACAAAGTGTGGGGTGCAGCGACATGGTATTTATTGAGCACCTACTGCCAGGCCTATGACACATTTTACTGTTAAGACCAGAAAAGGCAGGCAACATGACCTGGGCTGTCCAGTGTGACAGTATAGGAACCAACATTAGAACCCAGACCGGCCTGGCCCTGAAGCTGCCCTTATCTGGGATGCCCTCCACATCCCATGTCTGTGGGCCACACCAAGTGGCTTCCTCTGAATCAGGTGGTTGGGTTCTGGCTCTCCCTCTGCTTCTAACTCAGCAATCATGTTTGATTTGTCCCTGCCCCTCTCAGAGAAATTGTTTTCACCATGGACACCAGGGGGTGCTGTCGAGTCTGTCTCTGCTAGACCTACCTTGGTAGCCTTGAGTGAATTGGAAAGAAGCCTTAGGGAAGTCCTAGGTCACCTCCTTGCCCTATTTTACAGACAACGAGGCTGCTACCAAAAGAACATGGCTTTTGGAAGGTGGAATTCAGACTGAGGAAGTTGGAGCTC
The DNA here is from genome assembly GCA_020662805.1 of Glaucomys volans. Lineage (NCBI taxonomy): Eukaryota > Metazoa > Chordata > Mammalia > Rodentia > Sciuridae > Glaucomys > Glaucomys volans. The sequence continues at coordinate 21,557 of JAJEJO010044949.1, forward strand.
ATGGTATGTGGATCATTCAAATGGTTAACTAAGAGTTACCAGGAACCTCTCTGCCCTGGACCGCAGTTCTGGCTCTAAGACACAGAGGCACCAAACCTCTCAGGTGGCCCTCAGTCTGTGAGAGATAGGCAGATCGACTATAACCACAATCTCCATACCCTAGGGAGCTCAGGGGAGCTCTTCACAGCATGACTTAGTGATTTAGAGGTGAGTGCAGCATTTCCCCATTTCACAGATGGGGAAAGCGAGACTCAGAGAAGTTAGATAACTATCCCATGGTAAGCAGCAGAGCTGGGTTTCAAACCCAAGTTCATCAACTCCCACTAACAATGGATACTCTTGACCAGGGTTTTGAAGGATGAATAGAAGTTCCCTAGTAAGGCTAATGGGAAATAAATACTATAGAAGGAAAATAAGTTGGATTTCTCCCAAATTTAAGTTTTATTGTATTCCAAGTTTCCCTGAAGTGAGTGCTATGTGGGGCCTCCATGGGGTGATAAGAGTAAGAGATGACAAAGTTGGTGCTCTAATTGTTCAGATAGAGATCAAGGCCCAGAGAGGACCAGGGCCTACGGGGTAGTTGGTGAGCACGTCACTGACAAAGTTGTATTTTGCTTTCCCAGCTTCTCCAAATGTAGGAAGCCCAGCTGGGCAGAAATGGAGTGGGACAATGGCACAATCCAGGCGCAGGGCTTGCCACCCACCACTTGTGTCTACCGTGAGGACTTCAAGCGGCTACTGCTGCCACCTGTGTACTCAGTGGTACTGGCGGCTGGCCTGCCACTCAACCTCTGCGTCATCGCCCAGATCTGCATGTCCCGCCGGGCTCTGACTCGCACAGCTGTGTACACTCTGAACCTCGCCCTGGCTGACCTACTGTATGCCTGCTCCCTGCCCCTGCTCATCTACAACTATGCCCAAGGTGACCACTGGCCCTTTGGAGATCTGGCTTGCCGCCTGGTGCGCTTCCTCTTCTATGCCAACCTGCATGGCAGCATCCTCTTCCTCACCTGCATCAGCTTCCAGCGCTACCTGGGCATCTGCCACCCGCTAGCCCCCTGGCACAAGCGTGGGGGCCGTAGGGCTGCCTGGCTGGTGTGTGGAGCTGTGTGGCTGGTGGTGACAGTCCAGTGCCTGCCCACTGCCCTCTTTGCTGCCACGGGCATCCAGCGGAACCGCACCGTCTGCTATGACCTGAGCCCACCATCTCTGGCCGCCCGCTACATGCCTTATGGCATGGCCCTCACGGTCATCGGCTTCCTGCTGCCCTTTGCAGCCCTGCTGGCCTGCTACTGCTGCCTGGCCCGCCGACTCTGCCGCCAAGATGGCCCTGCAGGGCCTGTGGCCCAGGAGCGGCGTGGCAAGGCTGCCCGCATGGCTGTGGTGGTAGCGGCTGCGTTTGCCATCAGCTTCCTGCCTTTCCACATCACCAAGACGGCTTACTTGGCAGTGCGCTCTACCTCAGGTGTCCCCTGCTCCGTGCTGGAGGCCTTTGCTGCCGCCTACAAAGGTACACGGCCCTTCGCCAGTGCCAACAGTGTTCTGGATCCCATCCTCTTCTACTTCACCCTGCACAAGTTCCGCCGGCGGCCGCATGAAATCATATATAAACTTACAGCCAAGTGGCAGAGGCAAAGTCACTGAATCCTCCTGAGCAGGACCCAAGGTGGGGCAGCTCTCATTGTGGCCAGGATACCAGATGTTCCACCAACCATGAATCATGCAAAGAGTTCAAATTCAACTCAACTAGTCATGGAGTAGCCCCTTAAAGACCCCAGATCTCTCTGTGGGCACAGAGACCAACAGGCCTGGGCCTCCAGAAGTTCCCAGTCAGTCACAGTTAAGAAAACCATGCTAAGGACTGGGGATGTAGCTCAGTTGTAGAGTCCTTGCCTGGCATGCATGAAGCCCTGGGTTCAATCCCCAGCACTGACAAAATAAATAAATAAATAAAAGATTTGTCACCAGACATGATGACATACACCTGTAATCCCAGCAGCTCAGGAGGCCAAAGCAGGAGGATTGCAAGTTCAAAGTCAGCCTCAGCAAGGTGAGGCCCTAAGCAACTTAGCTAGACCCTGTTTCAAAATAAAAAATAAAAAGTGCTGGGGATGTGGCTCAGTGGTTGAGCACCCCTGGGGTCAATCCCTGATGCCAAAAAAGAAAACCATGTTAAGCTGCTCACAGAAATATATGTAACATGTACTGTAATAGAGGCCTTGTACTGTACTTTGTACTGGAGTACACGCTTCTGAGTCACCAATGAAGGGGATGAGGGAAGATGCAAAAGGAAAGTGAAAACTTCCAGGAAAAGGGTATTTGAACTGGGTTTTGAGAGATGAATGTAAGCTTTCCAGTGGGGAGGAATGATATCCCATTTATTTAGCAAAGGTTCACTGAGACCTTGTGTTCAGGCCTGGGTGGTCCTGAGGTCCCAGAAGAACCAGACCCAGCCCTGCCCTATACAGGCTCCCGATTCCTGGAGGTACAAACACAGACAGTGATATCAAGGCTGTGATAGAGGCAAACCTGGAGGAGGGGTGCCCAGAAGATGCCCACAACCCAGTCCAAGGAGTTAGGAAAGAGCCATCTGAGCCAGATGTCAAAGGCTAGTGGTAGCACAGCAGAGCGGGTGGGGAGCACTAAAGTGCAACCTAGGCCAGTCTCCAGCTGGGTACTGCCCTGGGGCAACTGGGCTGAAAACTAGGGAGGAGGGCATGTGGATTCTTAAGTGTCCCACAGACACTCTCTAGATTAGGGCTGGAGCTGGCAGCACACTGTAAGCTCAGCAGGGGAAGGAAGGAGGGGTACTTCTTCAAAGAAAAGGCTCTGGTGGAAAGCACTGTGGGTTCAAAGCCCAGAGGTAGCAATCAGCTGAGTAAGGCTGTAAATCAGTTAAACCTGAAGGTTGTGTATACAGGACCCAAGCCCAGGAAAGGAGCTGTGCAGGGCCAGAGCACCACATGCTAAGAAGAGCCCCAGAGCCACTTCCCTTTCACTGCCTCTTCCAAAGTGGCTCTCAAGACAAGGGCATCCTTGGGGCCTGGGTACCACCAGAAGCCCCCCAGAGAGAGGAAATAGCCCTTCAACATTGCATCATTCTAAAAGAAGCCAACAACTTGAGAAGACTTAGGGCCATCAGGAGGCTGCTACCTGGAGGTCCTGTGACTGGAAACCCCTGGTCTCCTGGCAGACTGTCCTTGCTGGGTTCCATGCCTGCCCTCTCAGGTCCCTCATTTTGACCTGTGGGTGCCTGGAAGGCTGCCTTGCTGTCCCCCATGGAGGCGTCCCAAACACAGCCGCCTCAGAAAGTCATCTGTGCTGCAGGTGCCTGGAGGAGGCAGCAAAGGGGAATCAAATGGCCCAAGTCCTCCCCAAGCCATGGAGTCCCCCCAGCACCTCCCCAGGCATCGCTCTGGGGTCCTCCTCTCTGTTCTGTTTCTTGCTTCTCTTCCCCACCCTAAGCCAACCCTCCACTGCCCCTATCTTCCCCTGCAATTCTCCAGACCTGTTTTTCTCATGTGGAACTATCTAGCCTGCCCGAGGCTGGTGGTGCAACAGACAACCCTGTAAGCAAAAGAGCCCCCACAGCGAGGAGTCCTCCATTCCAGAAGGTGGAGCCGGAGAGGAGAGGGCAGAGGGACAGGTATGGGGAAGAACTATAAATGAATTCTAGAAAAATCTTTAAGCACTTTCTATACCCAAGGCTGCTGGGCAACAGGGACACCAAGAGAAGGGTTTCAGGAGAGTTAACTCCATAACACCGTCAGGGGTGTTTGTAGCTGACTGAGGAAGAGAAAAAACCAGCTCAACCCACCTTGGAAATCTGCTCCATGTTCTTACTGGAAAAGCTGATATTTTGGACAGGAAGAACTTGGATTCTTTTAGCCACAGTGGGACATTAGAAGACAGGCTGGTTTCAGTTCCCCACAGGATGCAATGGGTGCCAAGCAGGTCAGATGTTACCCACCTTGATCCATCCTGTTCAATAGGGAGTGGGGGGATCATAAGCAGAAGGCAGAAGAAGGCATCTGCCCACAGCCTGACTGAGCCCTGTCAGGAGGGCCAGGTGACTGTCCCAGCCAGCTATAGAAGCTGTAACCTGTTGGTTACTTTTCCAGGATTGAAAGTTATAGGCCACAGGTAAATTGCTTCCCTTAGTGAGGCAAAGTAGTGTAGAGGGTACAGAGCCCCGAGATAGGCCACCCAGGTGTGCATCCTGGCTCTCCCATTTACTAGCTGTGTTACTCTGGGCAAGTTATTTAATAAACCCCTTTGTGCCTCAGCTTCCCCAACTGAACAATTGGGATAATAATAACCTGTCTTGCAAATTGATGTGAACATTAAATTAATTAATATGTGCAAAGCAGTCCCTGGAACATAATAAGCATGTAATGAATGTTACTATCATAATTATTTTGCCTTTTGGAACACAAGTTCCTGCAGGGTCTCTTTCTCTCTAGGAACAGGCATAGGAGGTCTCTAAATAGTCGACCTTAAGCAAGGATCTGCAACCCTTTCTCTTGGAGGTAGAGTCTTTTAAGAAAAAAAAAAAAAAAAGAGCTCTTCACACTTTTTCTAGAATAAGGACTATAATCCTATAATCCACAAACCCCATCTGCTCTGATAAGAAGGGAAAACCATTTATTGCATGCCAACACCAAGGACTCCAAATGTCGTGTGGGGGCTTAAGTGCCCCTTCCCTCTCCCTCCCTTTGTCTCCTTTCTCTTTCCCACCCTCTCTTCCCTCCTCAGTTTAACCCATAACAGCAATATTGGGGTGGGGGCTGGGGCTGACCCAAGGGATCCTTTGCTCTCTGGGGTGGGAGCGGGAACACAGAGGGAGTAAGGAGTAGTGTGGTGACACACCGGGATGTGCTTCAGTAAGGTCCAAGATGACTCTCCTGTGAGTTGGAGATTTCCTGGGGGATGGGGCAGGGTAACTAGGCCTTGAAGGATGGATGTAATCTGGTGGGAGAAGAGGGGTTAAGGGTGTCCCTGGTGCAGGAGACAGTGCAGGCAAAGGCCTTCAGGCTGTTGGTGGAGGGATAGGAAGTGTGGTGACCAAAGATGAGGCTGGAGACTGAAGGTCATGGGTGCCAGTCCAGAAAGGCCCTGGGGAACCATAAGAATGATATCAAGGGCTATTTACTGGGCCCTGTGGGTTCCAGGCACCAAGCAATGTACTTTACATGCATTTTCTCATTTACCCCTTATAATACTTCCTATGAAAGATGGGGAAACTGAGGCCTCTGTGGGAACTAACTTGTCAAGGTCAAGCTCACACAGCCTTTCTATAAAAATACTGGATCTCCCTATTTCATCCTCCCTCCCTTCCCTTTCTTCACCTGCTATTCAGGTACATTTCTACACAGTCCCAGTACCTGGGGTCCCCAAGAAGTGTATCAGAGGCACCTGGAGGTCAACCACAATATCACTTCTCCCCTTTAGCTAGGCACATGGCCTCCAAGGATGAAGACTTTACTTCCCAGACTCTTTTGTAGCTGGCCATACCAGTGACTTACTCTTAGCAACTGGATATCAGCGAAGTGACCTGAGGCAGTTTCACGTGGGGAAGGAGGAGCAATTTTAGAGATGGGTGGAGTCTTTGCCCTCGCCTCTGCCCCTTCTTATTTACAAGTAGAGTGAACAACTGGAGTGCCATCCTAGACAGTGAGGGCAAGGGCCCCTTCTGTGGCTGGTAGCTGGGAGCAGCTTGGGTTTCCAACCATTCTAGTCTGAACTTTTGCATGAGAAATAAATACTTAAAAAAAAAAAAACCCACACTAGTTTTTCAGGCCTTTTTTACTCTCAACCAAAACTCATCCCCTTAGACAGGTTCCATCCTGAGCCGGCGGACGTACCCTATGTGGAAGCCTGACTGTGACTGGGGTGGGGGTGAGCGTCTAGGGTCTAGGATCAGGGTCAGGGTCTGGGCAGGAGGCAAGGCCTCACCCTGGTGGGAACTAGGAGTCAATGGTCTGGAGATCCTTTTTGAAAGCATTTTTGTGCAAAGCCTGGGAAGGGGTGGGCCCCAATGTGGCTTGAGGCTGAGGGTGTGCATAGGCTTCCTGGGGGAGAACAGAAGGGCCCTGTTTAGAGTCCTGGGAACTCCAAGAGTAGTGGGCTAGGGAGGAAGAAGAGCCAAAGAGGTGGAAGGCAGGAGCCTGGAGGTCTCTGAACCATGGTGGCATGATGGAGCAGTGGAGTTGGGTGAGGGAGTATCTTATAGTTTGGATATGAAGTATCCCCCAAAAGTTCCTGTGTGAATATGCAAGTATATTCAGAGGTGAAATGATAGGAGTATGAGAGCTGTAATCTAGTCAGTCCATTCAAACTAGAATAGACGGACTCATGGTAGCTATAGACAGATGGGGCGTGGTTAGAGGAGATGGGTCATGGGGGAGTTCCCTGGAAAAGCTCATCTTCCCTGTGGCCCCTTCTTCCTCATATCTCTCTGCTTCCTGACCACCAGGAGATAGCAGCACTCCTCAATCCACACCCTTCCACCATGTTTTTCTGCCTCATCTTGGACCTAAAGCAATGGTGTCAGTCATCTATGGACTGAGAACTCTACAATCATGATCCTCAAATAAACTTTTCCTCCTCTAAGTTTTTCTGGTCAGGTATTCTGGTCACAGTGATGCAAAGTTTCCTAACACAGAGAGGGGGAGGTGGGGAGTGAGAGGAAGGTACTGAGGAAGGCCAGATCTGGGAAGGACCAGGGAAGGAGCTTCCAGGGCAAAGACCTTCAAGTGTCATCAAGTGGCACTTGATGACAGGGAGCTAGGCGAGTAGGGTCAAGAACTGGGGAGCTAGAGAATCAGGAATCAAGGCCCATCTTGGGGAGATTTCCATTCCAAGCAGGAAAAGCCCCATGACACTAGATCGGTCCTAGCAATGGATGCTGTTGCTTCATTCCTTCCTTATTTGTCTAGGAGACACTCTCTGTGTACCTTTGAGATGAACTCAGATCCAGACCCTACCTTGGGAAAGAATCTGAAGGTTTAGTGGTGCAAAGAGACAGTTCATCCAATAAACATTTATTAAACACCTACTGTATGCCAGGTATCATAGTGGGCAGTGGGTCCCCGCCCTCATAGTCTGATCGTGGAGACAGGCAGTAATGAAATAAGCACACCTATATCATTACAGCTGGGGAGGAGAGATCAGAAAATAAAGAGGGTCAGTCAACAAGGAAGGTCTCATTAGGGAGGTGACAAGTTCACAGAATGGTGGGTGGTCCAAAGATGTTGGGAGCTGGGGGTGGGGTGATCCCATCTGAAGGGTACAAAAGGTTCCTTAGCTGAGGTCAAATGGTCTCAGAAGGCATGAGTTTAGTTCAGAGGGGTGCAATAGACTCTAGGAGTTCAAACAAGCCCCTTCATTTCTCTGGAATGTTTTCCTTACCTAAAATTTAGTGACAACACTACCAGTTCTCCCCCAGCTGCCAGGGTACTGAGGGTGGAAAAGTTGGAGCAGAAATTTCATAAACTACTAAAAATTACTAGAAGAATGGGAATGAAGCACAAACCAGAACTTCAAATTAATAAAAATTAAAAACCACAGATGATCCCAAAAACAGAGAAGAGATATTCAACCCCAGCTTGATCTGCTCATAGAGTGGGCCCACCACTTCCTTCCACATGCCTTGGAGTCTGCACCACACCCGGCAAACACCCAGGTGCCCATCAGCAAGTAGGGAACCCAGACACAGCTATGGTCACACACTGGAATATGGTGCACAACCGGAATGAACCACACCAATGTGCACTGATATGGATACATATTAGCAGTATAATATTAAGGGAAAAAAGTCCCCCAAATTATATATAACATGCCCCTTTTATAAAGTTAAAACAACTAAAATGAAAATACATCATTTGAGAGAATATGGAGATACAATAAACTCACATAAAAAGGAAAGCAAGAGAACGCTGAAAGATTTGAGATGAGGGTTATCCTTGGTGATGGGGCAGCAAGGGGACTATATAAGGAGATGTAGGTTATTGAAAAGATCCTAGTTGCTTTGTTTAGGGTTTTGTTTTTTTTTTAAATTTTTTTGGTGAGGGCCAATTAAATAACTGATCAGAATATATCATGAACAAAAAGATTACAAACAACCCAATCCGATGCACTCGAGATCTAATTAACTACATAGGAAAGACGGAATTTTTTTTGGGGGGGGTACTCGGTATTGAACCCGGGGCACTTAACCACTGAGCCAATCCCCAGCCCTTTTTTGTATTTTATTTAGAGACAGGGTCTCACTGAGTTGCTTAGGGCCTCGCTAAGTTGCTGAGGCTGGCTTTGAACTCGCAATTCTCCTGCCTCAGCCTCTTGAGCCACTGGAATTACAAGTGTGCACCATCGGGCTCAGCAGTGGGGAATTTCAGATGGTTTCTGTTTGGCTTTGGAATGGAGTCAGAAGCCAGAATGCCCCCCCCCCACTCCTTCCTGGAGTTCACTTCTTATGGGGGATTCCTTACTCATCTTAAGTACCCATGTTCACCCCTTAACCTCTTAAGTACCCCAAGTCCGTCACTGACTGTGGCTGTAGCCATCAAAACCTTCCCATCTTCATTTTTCCAAAGGCTTCTAGAGCTCTGACCTCACTGGGCCACCATGACTAACTGGGTAGATGGTTTATTTGCATTCCCCCTTGTAGATGAGTCTGAGCCCCAAAGAAAGGAGGCACTTTTGGGGTAGGCATGGCTCCAAATTCCAGCAGTGTTCCTCACTCCACTCTGGGACCCAGTGCTCCCAGTACCTCTCAGATGAGCCTTTTCAGGACCAGAAGCATTCAGGCCCTCTGTTCATGGAAATGACAGCCTCATCCTGGATCTTGAGAGGCTGGGATGGGAGAATTCTTTTTTTTTAAATATATTATTTCAGTTGTAGGTGGACACAGTACCATTATTTTATTTTTATGTGGTGCTGAGGATGAAACCCAGGGCCTCATGTATGCTAGATGAGTGTGCTACCACTGAGCCACAACCCCAGCCCAGGAGGACTCGTGAGGCAGTGCAAGCAGAAAAACCACTCTCTGAGTGGGTGACTTCCCTCTGGGGGAAGTCACTTGGGTGGGCAGAGGCCCACCCAAGATCCTTAAACACCCTCCCTCCCACCAACAAAGCCAAAGCCCAGTCAGCTCACCTCTGGGCCAAGCCACAGGACTCTGAGAGCTGGTGACCTGAGTCTCTGCCCTTCTCCATCAATTAACCCATGTGATATGGGATAAGGACCTCTAGGATCTCTGTCCCAGAAATGAGAAGAAGGCAGAATATAACAGGTTATGAAGGAGCTTAGAAAAGTACAAATTTCAGATGGCAGGAGCCATCATCATGAGAGAAGACAATAACTCCTGGGATGAGAGTCTACACACATCCCAAAATTTGCCTCATAAGAGCAGAAAGAAAAGACTAAAGGAAAAGTCTGACTTCAAATGTCAGAGTCAGAGAAGGCACACCTGGGAAACCTTTATTTACTCCTCACTTTTCACACAAGGCAACTAAGGTCCAGAGAAGCACAGAGACTTACCCAACGTCACACAGCAAGGCAGGGCAGAGAGATATTAGGCAAGGCAGGCTTGTTTCCTTGCTCACCAATTTCCAGATGAAGAAAGTGCATTTTATTCCTTAGTCCCCTTGAAGCAGAGCTTAGACAACATTGAGTGAGGGGCTCACTGGAGGTTTGTCTCAACTCAGGGAGGAAGGACTTTCTCCCTGCAGAAATTTCCCACAAATCAAGGAGCTTCCCAGAGGGTAGAGAATGACTTCCCATTCTGAAAGCTATGTGAGCAGCAAGCAAGGCCTGGGGTCCTGGTTGTCCTCCCTTCCTCATTCCACAATCACCGAGTGTCTACCATCCTGCCCTACATCCCCTCCTGTCCCTCTCTTCTAGAGTGGAGCCTTTTAGTCTAGTCCTGCCCATTAAGGTCTCCTTGATAGGCACTCTGATGGCTGGGGAAGACAGATTGCTGACTTACCACATCTGACACCTTGCTACTGCATAGATGTAGGAAGGCCAGGGCAGGTTTGACCAGCCTGTAGAGGGCTGGGCAGGGCTGAGGGAGCATGGGGCAGACCGACTGTCCTCTGTTCCCAAGGAGGGTGAACTCCAGCCCAATAAGGAGGAGGAGAAGGCTGCTGGGAGGCTCAAAGGAAAGAGATTCACTTCCTTATCAGGATCTGGGGTGAGGGAAGGCTGTCTGAAGGAGTATAACGTTTGAACACCCTAAAATAATTGTTATTATCATCATTATTATTTCAGTTCTGGGGATTGAACCCAAGGATACTCCACCACCGAGCTACATTCCCAGTCCATTTTATTTTTGAGAGAGGTTCTGGCTAAGTTGCCCGGTCTGGCCTCAAATTTGTGACATCCCTGCTTCAGCATCCCCAGTTGTTGCTATTACAGGCATGCATCACCACCGTGCCTGCCTAAAATCCGAATTTGAGTCATAGCAGGAGCTGCCATTTTTTCCTGAATCTGACACGGGTCAAAGTTACTTCTCCAAGAATATTTATCTCCAAGGGTGGTTCGAGGATTAAATAAAATGAAAAAAACAATATTACCCTACCTCATAGGCGCTCTGCAAATTTTCGTTCATTCAGATGTGGGGTCCTGCACTTAAATTGGTCCAAGGAGGATGACAGGGACCTAACAGGGCCAGGGGTGGGTGTGGAAGCAGGTGGCACCCCAATACGCAAAACAGACTCGCCAGACTGGGGCAAAGGAGTAGATTAGCAGCCTATACGTTCTCTGCCAGAAGCGTGGAGCAGTTGCTGGAAGTTGTTTAAATTTGGCAGCGGGCAATCAACCGCGTTCCTATCCAAGCTCTTTTTGAGGGTGAGGCCGAAGGAGGGGCAGAGCACCATGTAAAGGTAAAAACTGAAGGTACTAAGAAACAACTGAAAGGCAGTGAAGTCTTCCCAATTTTCCAATGGCTGGGGGTAGAAGCGACCTATCTGTGCAGGGCTCAGAGGCCTGGGACGATCATGCCCGTAGAGGGCGCAAGAGCCACGTACCCGAGAGTGCAAGAGAAGAGGGGGCGGAGCGTTGGGCGGAGCACCGAGAAGAGAAGCCTCCCGGACGACCACGGGAAGTGGGAGGCGTGGTAACTGGAAAAGTGGGGTGGAGCTTCTAGAGATGGAGAGCAAATTTTAGGGACGTTCAGAACTGGACAGGCCGCAAGGAGGTGGGACTGGTGGAGCGTTTGGGAGCGTGAGGGGTGGGACGTAGGTGTGGTGCAGCTGGATTCGCCGCGGAGGGTGGGACAAGGGGCGTGACCTGGGCGGGGTGAAGGGCGGAGCAGAGAGCGGCGAACGCCGGACGACCTGTCCCGCCCACGGTTCCTCCTGGCGCCAGGTCCCACCCCTTTCTCGTACTGGAGCGTTTCTCGGTGTACCTGAGTATCGGTGTGTACGAGAGTTTGTGGGTCCGAAGTTGCCATGTTGGAGCCCCTCGGACAGGAGGTGTTCCTGCGCGAAAGCGGCTGAACCGCGGTGGGTGCACCACTGCGGCTGTGTGTATTCGAAGCTGACCACGCTCAGAGCTCGCGTGTATCTGAGCGTGCTCCTTGGGAGAAGCTCGGCCCGCTGCACTCCCGAGGGACTTCTCGGGAGGGTCGCACTGGCCTGCCTGTGCCCAAGCATCTTGTTTCTCCTTCGGCTCCTCCCCGATTCCCTCCCCCTGCCGGGCTCCCAGCCTTGCGCGCGCCTGGAGCCCACCCCCTCTTTTGGGCGCGAGGCCCCGCCCCCCGCCCCCTTTCCTCTGCCACAAAGTTTATTTGCAACAAAAGGGAGCCAGGAGCGAGCAGCGCAGAGGGAGGGAGTGGGAGCTGGAGAGGGAGCGCGAGGGGAGGCAGGCCGTCCGCCGAGCGGGCAGGCGCTGAGCTGAGGAACCGAGTCTTGGGATCCCTCCCCGGCCGAGTCGCGATGTCCCTGGACGCGCCGGCCAAGACGAGGGACCAGCCAGGAGTTCGCCGCTGAAGCGGGAGCGGCCGCCCGGGATGGAGCCGCTGCCTCCCGCGACCGCAGAAACTTGATCCGCGATTGATAAACCTCTGCTCAGATCTCTGCGCCCTCCCAAATCCCTCGCACTGCGGGTGCAGAACCCAGGCCTTCGACTCCCGCCACTGCGTTCCTTTGGAGCGGGGGCAGAGGGGGGGTTGGCCGCGGCTCTCCGAGGCCAGCCCCCCCGGAGTGAGTGCTGCCACCATGGCGGACGGGTCGCCCCGGCCCCCGCTTTACCGCAGTGTCTCGTTCAAACTGCTGGAGCGCTGGAGCGGCGGACCTGGGCCAAGGGAGGAGGACACGGACAACCCTGGTTTGCGGCGCCGCGCCTCGTGCCGGCCGGCCACGACCGTCCCGGGCCAGCCCTCCCGGCGCGTGTCCAAGCTGGCGTCGGGGCCCCCGGCCGCCCCCGCGCAGCCGCGCCCGCTCCGCAGCCTCTCCCCATCGGTGCGCCAGCTCTCCCGGCGCTTCGACGCGCCGCATCTGGACGACGATTCTTCTGGGTCTCGAGACGGGGGCGTCTCCCCCGGGGCCGCGGAAGAAGCGGCCGAAGGCGCTGCGCGCGGGGCCTGGCCCAGCGTCACCGAGATGCGCAAACTCTTCGGCGGCCCTGGCTCCAGGCGGCCCGGTGCCGACTCTGAGGCCTCGGGTATGCCCAGCCCCGACGGTGCTGCGTGGGAGCCCCCGGCTCGGGAGCCTCGGCAGCCACCGACGCCACCTCCTCGGACGTGCTTCCCCTTGGCGGGCCTACGTTCGGCGCGGCCACTATCCGGGCCGGGAATTGAGGGGAGGCGGCGGCGACAGCAGCAGCAGCAGGAACAGCTACAGGAGCGGGCTCTGCGTCCGGCGGATGGTTTACATTCTTGGCATAGCTTCTCTCAACCGCAGGCCGGGGCCCGGGCCTCCTGCTCCTCCTCCTCCTCCATCGCCTCCTCCTATCCTGTCAGCCGCAGCCGGGCTGCCAGCTCCAGCGAGGAGGAAGAGGAGGGCCAGCCACCGCAGCCTGGGGCGCAGAGTCCGGCCTACCATGGCGGACACTTCTCGGGCAGTGACGAGGACCAAGACAGTGAAGGCGGCCACCGCTGGAGAGGGAGACCGGGGCTCAGGCCTTCAAGCTCCCTATTGGATCAAGATGGCAGACCGGACAGTGATGGATTAAATCTGGGTAACATGGACTCAGCAGGGAGAGTCCGGAGCCCTGAACCTCCTACATCACCTAGAGCCCCTAGTGAGGAGGGAGCCCGGGAGTGGGGTATTAGCCCACAGTCTTGCGTCTCAGGTGCCCAGGAAGGCTTGCGGCCTATGTCCGACACTGTGGGAGGAGCTTTCCGTGTGGCCAAGGTGAGCTTTCCAGCGTACCTGGCCAGCCCCGCGGGTTCCCGCGGTAGTAGCCGCTATTCTAGCACAGAGACCCTCAAGGACGACGACTTGTGGTCTAGCCGGAGTTCGGGGAACTGGGGTGTGTATCGCTCCCCTAGCTTCGGAGCCGGGGAAGGGCTCCTGCGGCCCCAAGTTCGAACCCGTAGCAAGGGGCCTGTGGGCACCACCAGAATGTTGAGGGATGGAGGATTAGAGCTGGATAAGAGCCAGCAGAGGAAGTCCCTGTCCAATCCAGATATTGCCTCAGAGACCCTGACACTGCTCAGTTTCCTGCGCTCAGACCTTTCAGAGCTAAGGGTCCGAAAGCCCAGTGTTGACACTGGGAGCAGCCTCCTAGATGGCAGAGACTCACCATCAGCAGGCGGCCCAGTGGAGCAACTTGAGCCCATGCCCTCCCATACCCCAGCATCACCCAGCACTCGCCCCACACTCAAGGACTTGACTGCCACCCTGAGGAGGGCAAAGTCCTTTACCTGCCCTGAGAAGCCTATGGCCCGCCGCCTGATGCGCACCAGTGCCCTGAAACCCAGCTCCTCTGAGCTCATGTTGGTGGGCTCTGGTTCTGAGGAGGACCCACTGCCACTTGTGGTCCAGGATCAGTATGTGCAGGAGGCCCGTCAAGTTTTTGAGAAGATCCAGCGCATGGGTGCCCAGCAGGATGATGGAAGTGATATTCCCCCCAGAAGCCCTGACTGGGCAGGGAATCTGACCCAAGGGCAGCGGTCCCAGGAGGAGCTGTCAGGCCCAGAGTCCAACCTGACAGATGAGGGCATTGGAGCAGATCCTGAACCTCCTGGGGCAGCCTTTTGCAGCCTGGGTACTACAGGGGTCTGGAGACCTCTTTCTTCATCCTCAACCCAAACAAACCACTATGACCCTGGGACTGAGGACAGTCTGGGTGGGTGGGCCCTGGTGTCCACTGACACTCCTCCCACACCAGGTGCCCTCCGCAGGAGACGCAAAGTCCCACCTCTAGGCCCTGGTGGAACTGAACTGAGCAATGGGGAGGCAAGTGAGGCCTATAGGTCCCTGAGTGACCCGATTCCACAGCGCCATCGGGCTGCCACCTCTGAGGAGCCCTCTGGGTTCTCTGTGGACAGCAACCTCCTGGGCTCACTGAGCTCCAAGACAGGGCTTCCAGTGACCCCAGCTGTGGATGAGGGCTTGACCAGTGGCCACAGTGACTGGTCAGTGGGCAGTGAAGAGAGCAAAGGATATCAGGAGGTCATTCAAAGTATTGTTCAGGGGGCTTGTGCTTTGGGACATGTGGGGGAAGACAGGGTTGCTGGCAAAGCCCCAAAGAAGAAATCTCTGAGTGACCCCAGCCGTCGTGGGGAGCTGGCTGGGCCTGGATTTGAGGGCCCTGGAGGGGAGCCCATCCGAGAAGTCGAGCCCATGCTGCCTCCATCCAGCAGTGAGCCTATCCTTGCAGAGCAGCGGGCAGAGCCAGAAGACCCTGGTCCTGTCAGGGGTCGGGCACAGTCTGAGAGGGCGCTACCAGAAGCCCCACCTGTCTCCTCTGCTGCCCACCACAACTTCTACCTTGACCCCAAGCTGACTGATGTTCTGTCCCCTCGGCTCAGCCGCCGAGGCTCTAAGAAGCGCCCAGCCCGGAGCAGTCACCAGGAGCTTCGGAGAGAGGAGGGAAGTCAGGACCAGACTGGTAGCCTATCTCAGGCTCGGCCTTCCTCCAAACATGTTCGCCATGCCAGTGTGCCCACCACCTTCACACCTATTGTGGTACCTGAGCCTCTGACTTCTGTTGGCCCCCCTGTAGCTGTGCTGGAGCCTGTGGCCTTCCCTGCCCGAGCCCACCCCACATTACAGGCTCCATCTCTTGAGGACGTCACCAAGCAGTACATGCTGACCCTCCACTCCAGTGAGGGCTCGGCTCCAGCTCCTGTGGACCTGCCCTTGACTCCTGTTGCACCGCCCTCTGTGGAGGCCAAACCCTCTGAGGTGGTTCGGGCTCCAGATGAGCCTGCCCCAGCCAGCAAGTGCTGCGGCAAGCCACAGGTGGTGAGTCCTTTATGGGGGGCCTTTGGGTGGAGTCCCAGGACAGCCATGGGCACTAAGCTCTCAGGAGCCTTTTGCATGTACTCACTAGATAGGTGCCCAAGTCCAAGGGTGCTTTACTGGTCCTGGAAGTGCCCTGGCAGTATTAAGAGTGTTAGTGACAGAGGGCTTCTGACTGCTCAGACCCTAAGGAGGCTTCAGGTGCTAATGCTGAAGGTTCTCTGCTGCTAGGTGTGCTAGTGATTACAAAGGTTCTTCTCAAGTACTTTGCATGTATCTCGGACTGGCTTTCAAAATTCCCATGTGTGTCTTTGTTGTGGTGCACCAAGTATGTGAGGGTGGTGACACCCAGCACAGATCAGTCCTTTCTCTGAGGGTTGCTGCTCAGCTGTTGGCAAAAGGCTTCCCTTTAGATGTTTGGGCTCCGGGGTCCACAGTGGGCATGTGTTTTCCTTTCCTTGTGTGGCTTTCCTGTGATGGATCAGAATATGTCTATTCCTGGGCCTCCTAGAATTGTGGAGTTACACAGCCTTTATAGAGTAGTGGAAGGGACTCAGGATTCTAACCATAGCCCTCTCCTAGCTGTGTGACATTGGCCTTTCTCATGACTTAACCTCCCCATCTGTAAATTTGGGTTGGGAGGAATGTGGACAAGATGGTGCCTATGTTTTCATCAAGTTTGTACTGTGCAAATTGGGGGAAGTCTGTGGGTTTGAGTTGGAGCATTCTAGGGGTCTGAGTTCTGTCAGTCTCCCTCTTTACTTAGAGGAGCTTCTAGATGGGGGCTTCTGGGAAAAGGTAGAAGCAAGGAGGCTTCTACTGAGGCTGAGCAGCAAGGGCCCTTTAGAGAGATCAGGAATAGTTCTGGTCCCCAGAAGCAGGGCTGCCTCCATGGGTCAGGTTAGGGGCCCTGGTCTCCCATCCTGCCTGCTTGCATCTGTTCCCCCCATACCCTGGTGACTTTGAGATATGATCCCCACCCCAGGACCCAGTCCTAGGGGTCTCACTCTCCCTGAGGCCCCACTTCTGCCTTCTGGCTTCAGCCATCTCAAGGGTTTGGGTGTGGGTGCAGATTGGTTAGCAGCTGCACATCCTGCAAGGCACTTGGTTTCTGGGCTAAGCTCAGGGTTGACCAGGGGTTATTAACTGCTGCCTTTGCTCTCACTGTTGTCCCTGACTGTGAGAAGCCTGGAAACCCTAAACCCTGGACTAATTTGGTCACTCCCGTTCCCAGCGCTCTCATGGCCCCTCTGAACTCCAGTTCCCTTTGTTTCTGCTCAGCTCCATTTCCCCCTGGTCCTGGCTCTGCTGTTCCTCATGGAGGCCACAGTGGAGTCAGCAAGCATGGAGGGAGAAGAGAGGGAATTTTGGACCTTACCTTCCTTCTGGGGCCCTATTAGGGGAGCTCAGGTACCACTACACTCCACTGCCAGTTTTGTCTTTGGAAGATGGGGGGAGGGAGGACAGCTGGGGCAGCTCCTGCTGTGGGTACTGTCCCCCCTCCCCAGCTTCCTTTCTCATGTAGCTCTCCCCTGGGAGTCCTGAGCTATGTTAGGGGAGAGAGCAGGAGTAAACCAAGGGACTCAGGGAGCCTGTGTGTGGTGGGGGTCATCCTGAGGGGAGGCATTGGGACCAGAGAAGGGCTGGGAGTTTTTACAGAACTGGCTCCTGCCCCACCTCCCTTTGCCTCCCCCGCACACTGGGGGACTGAGGTGGGAGAGATCTGCCGTAACACAGACTTCTCCCTGTCCTGACAGCAGACTTTCTCTGGCCTCCAAGCCCTTGGCTTCTCCAGTCCTCCCACTCTTCCAGGCCCCATTTCATGTCCCCTCTTACCCTTTAGGGAAAAGAACTGGTGTGTCTATAATTAGAAGAGCAGAGTTGGAGCCGCCTCAGCTGCGGATCCCTATGTGGCTTAGAATTTGTCACATGCCATCTCCGTGCCTTGTTTTCCCTTCTATAAAATGGGGTTAATGGTCTCTGCCTGGCAGGCTCTCATAGGTGAGTGGGTGGTGACATCTTTTCATGCCTCGGGGCAGGAGGGAGGGAAAAACAGGCTCCCCTGCCTGATCTGCTTCTCAGTGAAGCTTGTCCCACCCACTTGCTTCCCCACTGGTTACCGAGTAGGGTCTTAGTATGACCTAGGCTCAGAAGACATTCACCATCCCTGAGTTCCCCACCTCTTCACAAAGCCTGAAAGTTCCCCCATCTGCTGGCCTGAATCCATCCTGCTGTCCCCTTCTTTCTGGCTCCATGAAAATGGGAAGCAGCTGTCTCCCACCTCCTGTTGGCCTTCCTTGAGGAGAGAATGTTCCCTTGTCTAGGGTCTGGGCTCCAGTCACATTCCCTGCGCTGTGGGTGGAGATGGCATGGGCTCCAGAATAAGAAGAGATGAGAAGAACTGTCATTATTTGCTTATGGGGTTGAAACCAGCCAGGACTGACCGGAGAGAATGTGGGAACCAAGAGGACCCTGGACATGACCTCAAGCTGTGAGAAGGTCCTCATACTCAGGTGTCTCCCAGCCCAGACCCATAGTCACCCTTGGTGTGGTGTTGGCCCCCTTACTAGGAGGCAGGGGGCCTAGGTCCCAGACCCTGCCCAGCCTCCAACTCATTTTGGACCTCTACAGTCATCTTTGTGTCTCAGTTTTTCCATCTGTACAGTGGGAGGTTGGACTGCCTGTCTTGGAGGCCCTGTAAGAAAGACTCAGCCCTCAGGGTAGTAGAGGTACAGCTGGAGGAGATGGAAAGACAGCTCTCTGCAGTTGTAAGGGGTCTAGGACCACAGAATGAAGGACAGTTCACACCATCTAGTCTGAACACCTGCTTGCAAGTTGCCGTCAGGGCCTTCCTGCCCAGCCCCTCCCACACCCTTGGTTTCTTCCACTTCAGTCCACAATAGCTGGCTGGTCAGGGATCCTTGGCACCAAGGCTTCTCCCACCCCAGCCTTAGAATCTTGTAGTCCATTTCAGCACTCAGGTACACACAAGACATCTCTAGCCCAGAAACAGGAAGCAGCTTGTTTCTCAGAATCACAGATGGATGAACCCACAGAACTTCAGCATATTGGAATAGCAATAACAATGGCCAGAATTTATTAAATGCCTACTATGTGACAGACACTGCTATTTCATTCGAGTGTGAAATCTTGGTCATCTTATAGTGTGGCCTTAGATTCACAGGCTGTTGGAGTCACCCTGAATCTTAGCATTCCAGTATCTTAAGGTGAAGAGACTGTTTCTCAGTGAAATTGGCCTGCCATCTGAGAAGGGGCCCAAGTTAGGGACAGTTGGGGACATCACCTGTACCTCTGTAACAGCCTAAATACTTTCATTGGTTAATTCAGAGCCTGGGCTGGAGGTAAGAAAAACTTTGAGACCCAGAAAGGGAGGATACTGGGCCTTAGGTCACACAGCAAGGCCAGGCAGAGCCAGACTCAAGTACCAGAACCCTGGCCTTGTTCCTGCCCCCCCCCCCCCCCCAGCAGACATCTCTCCCCACCCCCAGCTCACCCAGCCAGCTCCCTGCCCTCTGCAGGCCTGGCCTGCAGCTCTTCGAATTGCCTTTGTCTCTCTGGCTCCCCCTTGGCAAGGAACCCACAGTTGGTGTGTGTGTGGTGTGGTGGTGGTGAGGGGGGGGGCGGTTCTCTCCTTCCCCTCCTTGACTCTTTGCTGTGATTTTTCCATGGAAACTGGTTGGGGGGAGGGGATGAAGCCCTTAGGACATTTGGAATCCTGAGCGGTACCAAATATCTATAATTAAATATCTTGTCACCCAGTAGGAGGAGAGTGGGATGGGGGAGGACAGGCAGAAAGGCTGTCCTTTTCCTGTTTATTCTCTGTTACCCCCATTCCTTCCCAAAGGTCCTGGGCTGTTGCAGGGAGTGCTGTCCAGGAATGAGTCCAGCAGGGAAGTGTTGGGGGGATGGACCAGAGAGCTGAGCATGACATTTTCCAGCCCCTCTGTTTCTGGGACCAGCTGGGTTTGGGAGGCTGCTGCTAATCCCATCCCCAGCCCCCTCTCCCCAGCATAGGGACTTGCCCCTCCTGCTTGCCTTCCTCCCATCTGTGATCTCTCTGGCTACACATGCTGGAGCAGTGGGGTGGAGACACCCCCAGGCTGCCTGGGAGCTGAGACATGGAGTTCAGACTCTAGGAGCAGTCTGGACAGGGCTTAGGATGCTAGCCTGGCAAAGGAGGCTTCTTGGAGGAGGCTCTGCCTGAACTTGGCCATGAAACCCAGGAGAGAGATGGGAGTGGTGCTCCAGGAGGAGGGCACAGCTTCAGCAGAGGAGTGGGAAAGAATAGGGCAGGTTGTGTGCAGTAAGCTTATTTCAGAGGCTTGGGCAGTCCTTGACAGGGTAATGCAGTCATCCACAGAGGGAATGCTGAGTACCTAGACCGGCGGCAGGCACTCTTCCAGGTCTGTGGCTAGATAGCAGCTAGCTCCTGCCCTCAGAGAGCTTCAGACTAGTGAGGACACCTGTCTGTAAAAGCGACACTATATGTCAGGGAGCAGAAGGAGCTGGGGAGAAAACTAAAGCAGGATTAAGGAGTTGAGAATGACCGGGTGGGGTGCTGTTTTCGATTGAAGGGTCTGGAAAGGCCAATTCTGAGGAGGTGGCATCCAAACAGAGGCCTAAAGGAAGTGAGGGAGCAAGTCAGGTGAGCATCTGAAGGAAGAGCATTGTAACAAAGAGGGACAGCAAGTGCAAAGACCCTGAGATGTTTGAGGAACAGACCTGAATATGGTGTGGATGGAGTGGAGCAGTAGGAGATCCAAGGTTGGTATGGTAAGGGAGGGTAGAGGTGGGCCAGGCAGGGAGGAACCATCGGGTGGAAGGAGGACTTCACATCTACTGGCTCCTCCAGAAAGTGAGAGGGGTAAGCATTGTTGGAGGGTCCTGGGTGGAACAGGGACCTGAGCAGTTGGCTGAGGCATAAACAGGTATGCTCTACCCTGTGTGTGGGTAGACTGCAGGGCTCAGGGTGGAAGCAGTGAGGCCAGTCAGGGGACCACTGGAGTAATCTGGGCAAGAGATGATGGTGGCTTGGGCCAGGCACAAGGGGTTGGGTAGTGGATTTCTGCTGTATCCCAGAGAGCTTTATTTTTTTGTTTCTTTCTTTGTTATTGTTTGTCTTTGGTATGGGGATTGAACCCAGGGTTACTTTATCACTGAGCTCCAACTTCAGTTCTTTTTGTTTGTTTGGTTATTTATTTATTTGCTTATTTATTATCGTCATTATTATTTTGGGTACCAGGAATTGAAGCCAAGGGTGCTTTACCACTGAGCTGCATCCCCAGCCTTCATTGTATTATTATTATTATTATTATTATTATTATTTATTATTTGATATAGGGTCTTGCTAAATTGCTTAGGGCCTTGCTAAATTGCTGAGGCTGGCTTTGAACTCAGAATCTTCCTGCTTCAGCCTCCTAAATCTCTGGGATTACTGGCATGCACCACTGCTCCCAGCTTTTATTTTATATTTTGAGACAGGGTCTTTCTAAGTTGCTGAGGATCTGACTGAGTTGCTGAGGCTGGCCTTGAATTTACAGTTCTCCTGCCTCAGCCTCCTGAATGGCGTACACCACCCCACCCAGCAGCCCAGAGGGCTTTGAAGGGCCAAGATCCCCAGCTATCAAGGTGAACACAGCTACTGCTGCTTCGTGGCTAGGTAGTGTGTGTGAGGCCACTTAGATTGAGGAGAGGGAGGGTGACAAAGCCCCCAGAGTGGACTGGGACTGCAGAATGCCCTACTCACACCCTGCAAGCCTATATTGACTTGGCCAAAATGCTTAGAGAGTGGAACTACCACAAGGCCCCAGTAAAGCTGGTGACAGTGCTATATCGCTCTCTGTCTCCTCTGTAGCCACCATGACCCTATCCAGCTCTAGCTTTTGTGTTTCCTGGGACAGGGAGCTCATGCCACCCAAGGCAGCCTCATCTCTCCCATCTAATCCCTCAGCTGCATTGGCACTGCCCAGCTCTAACATTCCTGGTAAAGAAGAAGGGCCCACCAGGCACAGTTTCTCATGCCTGTAATCCCAGAGACTTGGAAAGCTAAAGGCAGGAGAGTGACTAGTTTGAGGTCAGCCTTAGCAACTTAGTGAGACTCTGTCTCAAAATAAAAAGGGAATGTTAAAAAAAGAAAAAAGAAAAAAAGCAAAGCAGGCTCCCAGCTGGCGGAGGTTTGCCCAGGCCCTATGGACCATGTGTGAACTCTGGCCCCAGGTGTCCTGACTCCCAGGCCATGCATTGGCCCCACAGAGTTCCCACTGAGCAGAGTTGGCAAAGATGGTGATGGCAGGGCAGGGGACAGGGCAGCCCATGTGTCCCAGAAAGGCTCGCAGCCCTGGCACACTTATTGGGAAATGTGCCCAGGCAGCCTGGCGCCTTACTGGCAGGCCCTGAAATCAGGACCCTGGGTCCCCTGGGAAGCAGGAGCCTATTGGAGCTGATGTCCCCCTGCCATGGGAGTTGATCCCCCCACATCCTCCCTCCACTTTATAGCCACTAGGGTAGACAGAGGCAGATGGAAACTGCCAGGCTGCTGGGCTCTGATCAGTAAGTAAGCTCCAAACTATGATGTACAGGGGCCTAGAGCCCCAGTCAGCCTCCAGTAGCTGTGGGGTTCATTAGGCATTCCTAGCCTGGTAGAGCACTTGGTAATCTTCATTAGTAGTCGGGAGACCTGGGATCCAGCCTGACTTCAGTATTTCCCCTGTGAGGCCCCAAATAAGTCCTGACCCCTCTCAGAGCACATATCCCTCCATGCCCTCAGAGCTGCTGGGGAGGCAGCAGCTGTCCTGAGTAGAGTCCCCACTTGCAGGGCTTAGAGTGCTCTTCCTATCCCACTGACTGCTGCTCTAAGCTCCCCCTACCCAAGAGTCCTTCCTCATACTGGTGTCAGGCCATGGTGTTCACTGAGGCCTGTCCCAAGAAGAGGTGTTGTTACTGCACATGGGATATTAAAACTTCCCCTGGTTTATTTCTGGAGGGACTTGGGAAGTCACTGGGCTCTAAAACCTTCCCAGAGTGCTGGGATGCAGAGGGTTCCTGAGGTGCAAAGGTCATAAGCTGACTCCAGAGGTCTAGGCTGTCAATGGGTGGTGTATTAGTGTCCTTTTGCTCCTATAGCAAATTACTGCACTGTAGATATGTAGCATCTTCAAATCTATAATCCTCTTGCCTTCCTTTTTTTTGTTGCTGTTGTTCTTCTTATTATTATTAATATTATTTTGGTACTGGAGATTGAACCCAGGGGAACTCTACCCTGAACTACATCCCTGGCCCTTTTTAATTTTTTAAATTATTTTTTTAGTTGTCAATTGTCCTTTATTTTATTTATATATATGCAGTGCTGATAATTGAACCCAGCACCTCGCACATGCTAGGCAAGCGCTCTGCCACTGAGCCACAACCCCAGCCCTCTTTTTAATTTTTGAGACAGGGTCTTGCTAAGTTGAATTTGCAATCTTCTTGCCACAGCCTCCCAAGTCACTGGGATTACAGGCATGTGCCACCACATCCAGCGTGTCTCTCTTCTTAAGGACTCTGGTGATTACATTAGGCCTACCTGGGTAATCCAGGATCCTTAATGACATCTGCAAAGTCCCTTTTGCCATGCAAGGTGACATATTCACAGGTTCAAGGGATGAGGACCTGGACATCTTTGGAGGACTGTTGTTCTGCCTTCAACACAGGTAGGCAAGATACAGTACTGTTGACTTCTGAGATCCAGAGCCCCCTCTAGGAGCTGGCCCCAGGGCAGTCCCACAGCATTGATCCTGTTTCATTTCATTTCATGTTCCTACTTCATTCATTAATTTAGTAGTCAGTCATTGAGCCCCTTGACGGCCAGTGGATCCACAAAGGGAAAACTTGGATACCATTCTTGTTTGACAGGAACTGTCCTCAAGGGTCCTCTCCCCATGAGGTGGGAGAGACCTGGAAGAAGACTGAGCCCAGGTCAGTGGGACAGGGACAGAAGTGCCAGTGGGTCCCTTCGGATGGGCCTGGCTTCCAGAGGTGGGTGCCCCGAGGTATGCTGACTAGACATTGGGTTGACACAGTTCCTGAGAAGGGCAGCTGGTAGGAGTGTTCAGGGAAGCTGGGCCTAGGGAGGTGGCAGAAGTCACATCTTTGCCAAGTGGTCTTACCTGAAGGCAGAGCTGGGACCTCTGGGCAGATGGAGAGGAGCTCCCTATCCCCATGTGCTGGAGCTGCATGTTGGGGATCAGTGACCCTGGGGCTGTCTGAGCAGAGGACACCTGTCAGGTCCCTTCATGCCTGGGAGGTCAAGAGCTTCCAAAGAGACAACATGTGGAAGACCACCTAGGATAAACAGACTCTCCTGAGTCTGTAAAATGGGGTCCATATCTCCTCACTCCACAAAGAATTCTCACTAGAATTAAGTGAAATCATGACAAGAGGGCCTGGCACATAGTAAGTGCCCAGAAAAATATTAGTGCCTTCCCTCATGATTGACATGCTAAGATATGATTCTAAGCCTCAGCTTCTTCTCAGTCATGAAGCAGAGAACAAAGCGCTAACTTGGAGTCTGCTCCTGGGTAGGGTCAGTGGTTCAGCAGCCTGGTCCTTTGAGGTGGTGAAGAAGGAGAGGGGCTAGATGCAGTCATGCACGCCTGTAATCCCAGTGGTTCAGGAGGCTGAGGCAGGAGGATCATGAGTTCAAAGCCAGCCTCAATAAAAGCAAGGCGCTAAGCAATTCAATGAAACCCTGTCTCTAAATAAAATACAAAATAGGGCTGAGGAAGTGGCTCAGTGTTCAAGTGCCCCTGAGTTTAATCTCCAGTACCCGCCCCACAAAAGAAACAGGGTTACCACAAACCCACTGTCCTCCTCTCTCCAACTCCATCTGCTTTTGTTACCGCCAGCCCCAACCTAGGGCTTGTTCCCGATGTCTCATCCCAGGTAGAGGCAGAACAGAGCCTAAGTCCTCTTTGAGTCAAAGCCCAAGCCCTAGGAGGTGGGACGCAGTCTCCCTGCTTCTGTTTTGGGCCCTGGGCCCCTCTGCAGCAGGGAATCAGAGTCTACCTGTCTGGTAGACCAAAATCTCTGACTAACTTGCTGGGTGATATTTTACAAGTCATTGGACCTCAGCTCTGACCCTCGGTTTCCTGCTCTGTAAAATAGGGACACTAAGGAGTTATTATGAAGGCAAAAGAATACTTGTGGAGCCCTCAGCCCAGGACCTTGGGTCTAGGACAGTCTCAGAAATGTGGCCACTTAGCATGTGCTTTTTTTAATTTTAATTTTTGAAAATTTTAAATTTTGAGGCAGGGTCTCACTAAGTTGCCCAGGCTGGCCTCAGCCTCTCAATCAAGGTGTGCCATCATGCCCAGCTAGAGTTTGCTTTTGAGATTGTCACTCTCAAGAGTCTAGCATCCTGTGGTTTAAAGATGAAGGATTCTGAGTGCTTTTCCAAGAGGCAAGACCTCTTAGCTTGATTTAGTTCATGATTCTGAGATTGTTACTTCTTGGTTCTGACACCCTTTGTCCTGAGATTCTGGGGTTGGGAGAGGCAAGTCCTGAACCAGTTGGAGGAGAGGGGGGCTTTGAGTTTGGGAGGGGTCAGTGGAGGGAGCAAGTGCAAGGTTGGTGTCTGTTTCCTGTTTATTGGTTCCCAGGGGGTGAACAGGCCCTGCTTCTCCAGTGCTGTGGAGTAGGAGGGAAAAAAAGCCATGCTCTGGCTGCCAGCCAGACCCACAGCCGGGCCTCCTGGGACCGCCAAGACCCCATTCCCCCACCCCTGGACAAACACTCAGTCCTTTCCCAGGACAGGGCACTGGAGGTTAAGGAACAGATGTGGAAGAGAAGGGGTGGAGGGATGGGATGGGGCCCACCCCCCAGGGGAAGTCCTGCCGACTCCATCTTTCTTGGCCGCCTGTGTCACTAAGGTGTCCCTCCTGATTTCTCATTGCCCCCCTCCATCTCTCCCTGTCCCCCTGGGGTGGACCTTGGAGTGGTACATCAACCTCTAGGCAAGCCAGAAGGACAGGAAGAAGAGGAGGGCCAAGGCCTTAAATGTCAGGATGGTCCACCTGGAAAGACCCCAGACACTAGCCATGTATTCTAACCATCCCTCATCCCTGAATTGTTAAGATGGGGAATCTATGCACGCCTGTAATCCCAGCACTTGGGAGGCTGAGGCAGAGGATCGCAAGTTCAAAGCCAGCCTCAGCAACTTAGTGAGGCCCTAAGCAACTCAGTGAGACCCTGTCTAAATCAAATACAAAATAGGGCTGGGGATGTGGCTCAGTGGTGGAGTGCCCCTGGGTTCAATCCCCAGTACCAAAAAAAAAAAAAAAAAGAAAAGAAAGAAAAGAAAAAGATGGGGAATCTAAGACCCAGCTAAGGGAATGTTCTTGTCAAGGGCCTGCAGTAGTGGACCAGATCCAGAAGCCTTCCCCATGCACCTCTCCATTGCTCCAGCTCCACACTTGGGTAGTGGGGGTCACAGAGTTCTTGAGGGGAGGAGATGTGGTTTATCTGACATTTGAGGGAAATGGTCTGAACTAGGGCAGGAAAGGGAAGCCACACTATGTTTTAGAGATCAAGATGGCAGGGAGGTCTCAGTGTGACCAGAGCACACAGAGAGAGGCTGTGTGTGCAGGAACCAGGTCAAAGGTCTTGCATACCATACCAAGGTAAATAGCTTGGGCACTGGGAGCTGCAGAGGCCCAGGAGCTGATCAGTGAAGCCAGCTTTGCACATTGAAAAACATTCTCTGGTGTCTGGTGACTGGAGGGAGCAGGGAGGTGAGAAGCCTAACAGGGGAACAGATTGTAGAGGTTGCCAGAAAAGGATTGACTGGGAGGCAATTTGGAGGTAAAAACCCTATCAGAAGCTGGGGTGGAGGAGTGGTATCCACAGTAGAACAGGATGCAGTGTCTCAGTCATGCCCCTGCCCCTGGACAGAACGTCCCTCAGCATTCTGAAAGGGTGAGGGTCTGAGTCTTGCCCTTGCCTCTGAGCCCAGTGTGTTCCCTGGTTGAATTTCTTGCATAGAAATTCCCCTCTTGCATAGAAGTGCTCTGCCTCTTGAGGGGGCCCCCCAGGGAACAGCCAAGCTCCAGGCTACAGCCTCAGTAGGCCCTTCTGGGAGAGACATGATGTAGGGAGTACGTGGGGGAGGGGAGGAGCAGGCCATGTTGGCATGCTGACTGACCCAAGACAAGTCACTTTGCCTCAGCTTCCCCATCTGTGAAGTGGGAGTTCCAGATGTGGTTCTGGAACACACAGGCTCTCAGGAGCTGGGAATGGAATGACTGGTAAGCAGGACAGCAGGCAGCCCTGCTAACAGCACCCAGGATGGGTCCTGAGGTCGGACCCTTATTTGTTCAGTAGACACCCAAGATCAGTGCTGTGCTATGGCCCTGTTGCCCTGCAGAACTTCCTGGAGAAAAGCAGGTAAGCGGCTATAGGGAGGGAGTAACTCAGATTTGGGGCCTGATCTGAGCCTCAGTTTCCCCATCAGATGCCTAAGAACCCTGCTAGGGCTTTGCTGCCCAGCCCTCCTCTCCTGCCTGGACCAGCCACTTCCAGCCTTCTCCCCAAGGCCAGCGGGGGCGTTGCCTGGGCTGGTGAGGAATTTCCGAGGGAATGGCTAAATTCAGCCCCAGCTAAAAATAGTTCAGGCCTGGCCCCAAAGCTGGAGGAGGAGGAGAAGGGGGAAGAGGAGGAGGAGGGGGAAGGTGGCCCCGTTAATTCTCTTTTGCCCCGCCTGGTCACCTGGGCCAGCGCCACATCTTTCCTCCTGGACTTCTGTTTCTTCTCACTTAAACCAGGTCTTTCTCTCTTTAGGAGCACCTTGCTTTCTTCTTTCCTCCCCTCCTCTGTCCCTCATTCTGCTCTTGCCCCTGAATCTTGTGCCCTCGTCTATCTTTTCTGGTCCTCTGTCTCCCTGCCTCCTCCACAGAGCCAGACTGCAGGCCCTGGCCAGGTATAGGCCTTCCAGAGAGGCTCCTATGTAGGATTATGTCCCTTTGACTTCCCAACCCAGGTGTCAAGGACCACCTCAGCCCCAGGACATAAAGCTAATGCATCTCAGATTTGCTTAGTGGGGGACATGCTTCAAAGGCTCTGGGGTATGAGGTGTGGATAGGGGTCCCAGGTCACTCTGAGACCCAGGGCTTGATTCTGGTCAGCCCTCCTGTTCCTGGCACACAGTGGGGCTTAAATACACATTTATTTTTAAAATAATGTGGGGGAAGCAGGAGCAGAAGAGCAGAGACTGCCCTGGGGCTGCTCTGAGCTCCCCTGCCACCCACACCCAGCCCTGTTGGCTCTGCCCTGGGGACCAGGCAGGTGGAAACTGGCCTATGGGCAAAGGGTCCTGCCCTGAGTTAGTAACAATTAGAGGCAGAGTGGAAACAGACACTGAGGCCCAGAGATGGTGAGGTTCCTGGCCCAGAGTCTCAGAGTCCAAGGTAAGAGGTGGTATTTGAAGTCAGTCTGGCCACTCTCCAAAACAGGAAGAGTGGATTTTGTCTAATGCAGAGGGATCAGGGAAGAAACTGGCGAAGAACCTTCAAAGGTGAGGCTCACAGTACCTGACTGTGGGCTCTGGTCAAGGGGTGGATTGTCACAGTAGTAGTGGCAAAGCTTATAAAGCCTTCCTAAGGGGCCAGGAGCAGGTCTGAGCACTTAACCACCATTAACTCTCACAACAACCCAAGGGGGCGGTCCTGTCATCCCTGTGTCTCAGGTGAGGAGCTCAGCGCTGTGAGGTAGCTCAGCATGCAGGTTCAGGAAGCTAAGTGAGTTCTGCACCAGACAGTCTGGCTCCAGAGTCCATGGGCTTTACTCCTGGCCTTCAGGACTCCCTGGAGTTGTGGCACAGGAGGTGATCCTGTGATCCCAAATCCATGGTGATCCCAATGGATTTGCAGCCTATGGTCCAGGCCTTAAGAACTAACACATACCCAGGAACTAGCACATATTATTGCTCAGGAAATAATAGTTGAATGACTACACTACATTTGTAGGGCCCTTGGAGAGTGAGAGGTGACAGGTTGGCAGAAGAAATGAGTGTTTCCTGCCTTCTTGGGCCCAGGGACCGTTCTCTTGGTGCTGGAAAGCAGCTTCAGTGGTGCTGGGCTCCCTACTGGTGGAGAGAGCTCTGGCCCCGGAGGTTGGGAAGGTGCTGAGATGGGCCAGGGCGGGGGTGGGGGGCAGTCCTGGTGGTGCTGGCGCAGTCCTGCCTGCAATATCTGGAAAGCAGATCTCTTGGGCCGTGGCCGGCGTGACTCAAATGGAGACAAAAAAACCTCCCATATTTGGACAAAGAGCCCAGAGAGGCCCAGACCCATAGCCAGCCCAGGCCGACTCCCCCACCCCCAGTCTCCTGCCCTATCTCCCTCTGGGCCCCTAGTCCCCAAGCCCTGTCCCACAAGTTCAACAGTTGGGCCCCAGGCAGTGCTGTGGCCCCATCCTCTCAGTCATCAGGCCACTTTCTGTGTGGCCAGCCTGGGCTTTGGGTGCTGGGGAAGGCACAGTGTTGAGCCCTATGCTTGGGGTTGGAGATGTAGAGAGGAGCCCTAGCAGAGCCTGCAAGCTGGAGAGCCTGAAAGCAACCATACCCACACTGTGGGGTAAGTTGGCAATAGACCCCTGCACATCCCAACGTGGGTAAAGCTGGAGGTGCCCCACATGTAAAGGTGCATGTGTGCACACACTCTCCTTTTCAATCCCCAGCAGATTTCTGTACTCACAAAAACATCACAAATGAGGACTTAGCTTTCAACCCTTCAGACCTTCCCTGGAGCAAGCTTTGGTGGCAGCAAAACTGGAGTAGATAGGGACCACCAGATGTCAACTGAACTAATGTAAATAGGCACCATCCATCTGGGAGATGGGTGCAGAGCAGTTTTTCCCTGCACTAGAAACCTCTTGAGTGCCTGACAAGGGGCTGGACTGGGCAGTGGATGCCAGACCACAGTGGGGGTTTCAAGCTATCCCTCCCTGGCAGCAGGACCTCATCCTATGGGAAAGCCCAGCAATCTGAGGACAGGGTGCCAGTCATTAGTGGGCTGAGTGCTGACTGCACAGCTGCTCCTAACTTTCCTATTGACCCTGGCCCATTCGCTCTGGGGTGAGCTTTAGTGGTGGGTCTAGGGAACCCAGGGTAACCTGTGAAATTTGATGCCACTGCAGTCCATTGGTGCCTGGAGGGTTAGGGTTAGCATGTGTCTATGGATGAACAAGAAGGGGCTCCTGCCTCAGGGAACCCATCTGAGAACCAGGGTCTCAGGAAGCCACAGAGGGTGAGGGCAAGGGAGACCAACGTGGGGCAGTGGCTGGACCCTTGAAGGACCAGTGGGGCCTTGACAGACTAGAGGAAACTGGTGTCTTCTGGTCAGAGAAAGCTGTGAAGGTCTGTGATAGAGAAGCCCTGGTGCATACCAGATGCTGCAAAAGCTCCCGGTTCTGGAGAGTTGTAGGCCCTGGGGAGTCTTGAAGGCCAGGCCTGAATATCAGACTTGATCCTGGAACAGTGATTTTGAAGCTTTCAAAAATAATGAAACCCTTTCTTTATTGGAATCTTGACAGAACTGTAAGATCAGCCAGCCTCATTGTTCTGTCTGCCCCCCAACCTTGTCTCCCCCATGTACTTCCATGGAACCCCCCAGGACTCAATCAGAAGATGCCTGTTGAGGGCTGAGCAAAGCCCCAGGGGAGGTACATAGAGTAGACAGGCCTACTCTTCAGGGTCTCTGCAGGCTCAGTTTAGCCTGCCAGTCACTCTGGGCAGGGAACACTGAGGGGCCAGGACTCCAGAGAAATCAGGAGATTCCTGTGTAACCATGAGAACACCCCCCTGTTCTCAGGGTTCCTTTGAACAGGTGATGTCCAACCCAGGGCTTCTGGAGCTGACCTGGGCCCTCTTGACCAGAGGACAACCTGTTGGGTGGTGGAAGACCCTCTGCCCATGACTGCCACCTAGAAAGATAAAGCTACCAGGTATTAGGAACTGGCAGCCAGCCAGGCTCCCAGAACATATACCCTATCTTGACCCAGCTCAGTTACACTGACCAGCAACAGTTGGTGGCACATTATCTAGAGGCCCAGGAATCCTGGTTCCTCTATGGTGGGTGATTTAGTTTAGAATCAGGAAGGATTTCCCCAGATTTGGGAGTGAAAGGAAGAGTGGGAACAAGTGTTTGCAGGAGGAAGTCTGAGCCCTGAGGCTGGCAGGGCCACCCTTTGCAACCTGGGCTTTGTCAGCCTCAGGCACTTGCCTCCCTGGCCAGCTGTACAGCCTGGGTGCCCCTTCTTTAAAAACAGAATGAAAGCCATTGCCCAGCCTAAAAATGGGGGGTGGCACATTGCAGAGGCCTAGGGGCGTCATGGAGCAGGGCAGGCTGAACTACTAAGACCAGAACATGATGCAGCCAGAGCAGGTACAGGTGGGAAAATGTGACTCCCATAGGTCAGCAAGGCCAGGTCACTGAGGATGAGAGAGTCAGCTTAAGTGCTTGGACTTGATCCTATATTCAGTTGGGTTGATGTCATGGTCAGAACTGATGGGAGCCAGATGGCTTAGGTTCAAATCCTGCACTTCCTCTTTGCTGTGTGACCATGAGCACTTAGCCCCTCTGTGGGTCAGTATATGCACCTGTAAAATAGGGATAATGATGACATCACCTGTGATAGGGTTGCTATGAGGATTTAATGTGATAATCACTGTGGCAGCTGGACTGACCATACGCCATTGGGGATTAGTGGGAAGCCATAAAGTTGGAAGGGGAAGGAAAGTGGTGGCTTAGTCTGGCTGAAGAAGGGCTGCGGAGATGGAGGGAAGTGGACAGGGTCACTGACAGTGACCTAGAGAGTCATCTTTGGTAGTGGCATGACCTGAGGAAGTTCCCTGAGGAAGACCTGCAATTTCCTCCGAGGCAGCTGTACATAGGAAAGGAGCTGAGCAGTTGTACAGAGATCTCCACTGGCAGACATCTTCACCCCACTGTAAAG
>JAJEJO010044950.1:0-18527 GCA_020662805.1 Glaucomys volans
TGTCACTTGCCTGCCTCTCAGTACTCCATTGTGATCTCACTGGATCATCAGGAAAAGTTCAATAATTGCAAAAGATTTCCATTTAAATCAAGCTGCTATTTGATTTTATATGATTCTTTTATGCAAATGTTGATAAATGTAAGGGCAGGAGAAATCCACCTGGTGATTTAAGCAGACTTGTATTTGAGCTCAAAGATATGGATATTATGAAAAAATATTCTTTTATTTTGTGGAAAATACATGTGCACATAATCCTTGTGATGATGTTTGGGTGTTGCCAGTGTGACATCCAGATTAACACGGGGTCCTGCTTATCTAGTTGTATTTTTCTTTTCTTTTTTTAAAATATCATCTAAATTAATGCATGGGTTGCTGATGAGTCCAGGTTTAATAGCCAGAAGACACGGTGATGAATCATCTACCTCTTATCCTTTCTAAAATGGCTGTCAATGTTAGAATTCTTTGCTTTTCCTGAGAAGGTCCCACAACTGTGGTAAATTTGGACAGAAATTAGGTTCTTACCAAATCATAATATTCTAGAATCCTAACTCATTTTCCCAAATATCCTTACACCACTAACCTCTACTTTCCATCTCTGCCTTGCTGTCTCTATGGACCTTTGGTACCCTCATTAGCCAGCTGAAGACAAGGATTTCCTGGCCTATCTTCAGAGCAAGCTATACAGGAAACTGCCCAGAATTGGGAGGAATGTGTGTCTTCATTATATACCTGCACACACAGAACAGTTAAATTGTACACTGAAAAAGCAATAAAAGTTTCCCATGTTCCTTTGTCCAGCCAACTATTTTTTCTAGGAGTGTGTAATCTGGGCAATTTTTCCCTCTCTGGTTCTTGACAAGTGAAGGTAATACTCCAGTGTAAGTTGCAATTATTCCTGTGGATGCTCCCTTTAAAAACTTTTTCACTGTGTAGATCCAACCAATTCATACCTTAATTAATTAACTAATTAATTAATTAAAAAAATACAATATGGTAAAATCCATGGAATACCTGTGGCACTTACAAAGACAGGTGGTTCTTAGTAAGACAAAACATGTAACAAATAATGCTAATCACCTGGAATCATGTGATTGACTTGAAACTTCATAAGCATTTTCTTATTGGATTTTCATCACTTTTTAGTCCATTTTATAAAAAGGGTCCTGAGGCTACTGAGGTTGATTTAGTCAAGATGCTTTTGATGGTGGATTTGAGGACCCACACCAGAGCTGACTGTCCAGGGAGTCTGTGCCATCAGCCCTGGGTTTCCAGGGCTGCCTTCCCTGGCAATCTTAGGGACTACAAGTCTCCCAGTGAAGTCATTTCCTCAAGAAAAGGATCTAGATGGCCTGACAGAAATAGTTCTGCAGAGCTTACAAGGCAGTTCTCCCCACAGTGATTCCAGGGAGTCCTGAGACAGCCTGAGAGTTGGTCCTATTGTATCCATGTATCATGTTTTCTTTAACTCAAACTTTAAATACCTTTAAACAATTACACTTCACATGGAGATTTCCTGCAAAACTAAAACATGTTAACTACTGTAAGAGCCAGCAATCTCACTACTAGGTATAGACACAGAGTAAATGAAATCAGCATATAAAAGTATCCTCTGGACTTCTATGTTTATTGCAGCACTATTCAAAATAGCCAAGATATAGAATCAACTGGAGTGTCCATCAACAATGCATGGATGAAGAAGAAATGATACATGGATACAATGGGACAAACTCTCAGATAATCTCAGGATTTCCTGGGTCACTGGGGCTGGATAAGTAGCTGTGGGCAGAGGTGCCTTGTAAGTTCTGCTGAGCTCATTCTGTCAGGTCATCTAGTTTCTTCTCTTGGGAATTGAGTCACCCAGAAACTACATTTGTTAAAATAAATCAATTAAGCAATAAATATACATTA
Source organism: Glaucomys volans (assembly GCA_020662805.1). Classification (NCBI taxonomy): domain Eukaryota; kingdom Metazoa; phylum Chordata; class Mammalia; order Rodentia; family Sciuridae; genus Glaucomys; species Glaucomys volans. Next base: position 1,909 of record JAJEJO010044950.1, read on the forward strand.
CACACAGCTTGTGCAATGTATCAGGAAAGGTATGAATGATTTCTAGACACCCTAGTTAGGCACTGTTACCTGTCATCCTATGATCCAATGCAGAGAGAACAAAACGGTCTTTGTCAAGTGTACATGACCTGTCTCCTCTCAATCTCTATTGGATGCAATTTATGAGTTTAGAATCTAACCTATTACATTCATGGAACAGGTATTGGACATGAAGACCAACAATAACCTACCTCTGTCTCCAGAAGAGGAGCTCATAAGTCCCCAGGGAGCGTGCTGCCTGAGCAGCTCTAACAGAGGGATGAACACAGGTGTGATGTACTCTGCAGAGGCCTTCTGTGGATCCAGACCCAATAGAGGGCACAAAGCTGACATGAAATAGTAAGGAGTAAAGCCTCCCAAAGACACCTAACGTATTGATTACTTTCAATTAACATGAAACTAGAATGTGTTTTGGATGGATTTATTGATGTAGAACATTCTGGAGATTTTCTATAGTTGGGGCTTTTTGCTGCTCCTAAAAAGGAATTTTGCTAAATTATTTTAATATTTTTACTTCTAAATATGATATAGTTACATGTGAATCAATAAAAGTATTTTAGCCATTGATTTAAAAATATATCTCCTGCCAGGTACAGTAGCACACACCTATAATCCCAGTGACTTGGGAGGCTGAAGCAGGAGGATCAAACTTCAGAGGCCTGCCTGGGTAACTTAGTGAACCCCTCTCAGAATGCAAACAGAGAGGGCTGGGGATGTAGTTAAGAGGTAGAATGCCTCTGGGTTCAATCTCCAGTACTGAAAAAAACTTCAAAAATTTATCCCCTTTCTTTTTTTCCTATTGTGCTTAAGATGTGATATTAACTTTTGCTTTGGAAATTCTCAGAATCTGTAAGGTTATAAGGGTGGTTTCAGTAAAATAGTAATAATTATCATTATTATCATTAATCATTAATTATAATTATCAATAATGATAATTATTATTATTAAATAAATAAGTAAATAAATAAAGGAAGGAAGCAACAGACTTGCTTGGTTGTGCACCGCCACCTGCTGGAGAACTAAAGAAACAATGCCTAATAAGCCAACATAAATTCAGGTTCTTTCCTGAACTTGGTCCTGAGCTGTCCCAAATGCCTTTTGAGTGACACAGTAAAGTAGACAGCTACACCATGAGTTTATATATGTGGCAGGTAAATGATCACTGTATTTGGAGTCAGATGATTTTGACCAGAGTTTCAATTTTATTTCATGCTGAATGTTTACCTCTGAGGTTCATGATATTGGGTCTTGGGATCTTGGACAGCTATTAACTCTCCTGAGATTGAATCATTTTATCTAGAAAATAGGCATGATAATATCTGGGGCTTTTGTGAAGCCCAACTAAAGAATATGTGAAAATATTTGCAATGGAACCATGACTGTAACACTCCCTCTCCTTTCAGCCCCAGTGAAGCTCACTTGGAAGGTGGCATTTGCTCACCCTAAGTGACATGAACTGTGAAGGACACAGTTATCTCATGAAATAGTTGCAATGAGAACCAGAAGGAGGGACAAACATTAAAATATATCAGATAAAGGACACACACAGACACACACATCTCCAATGTGCACGTATTTCTTGTTTTGTTTGTTTGTTCTTGGCTCTTGTAGTAACCACTGAGTTTCCAATTTTCCAAAAACTTAATCAAAGAAAGTCATTAAAATGAAGGCCACCCAGAAACCAACTCATACTTTATCAAAAGTTGCCATTAAAATATGGTCAGTTGGGAGCTGGGGATAGAGCTCAGTTGGTAGAGTGCCTGCCTCACAAGCACAAGGCCCTGGGTTCAATCCCCAGTACACACACACACAAAAAAATCATATATATATGTGTGTGTATATATATATACACACACATATATATCAACCAACCGATCATATATATTTGTATATATATGATCATATACATATATATATGATCAGTTGGTTCATAAATAGTTAATGGATATACTTTTATTCTTAATATCATTGAGAAAATATAGGTATAGGTACAAATATTAAAAACATTAGAGAGTCCTATTTATTTTATAAGTTCCAATCACTTGAATAAAAGAGCTAAGAAAAAACTCTAAGAAGGAGAGAATGGAAAATATAAGGAAAGAATAAAAAAGAAGAATGAATAAGATGATATAAATTTTCGAAAGCATTAAATGTGATTTGATGAAACTTACAGATGACAAAACTTCAATGATTGGTTAAAAATCAAAAAGGCATTTGTAGAAATTTTATAAAAAAACCCACATAAAGTAGAAATAAATAAATCTTTGTGAAAATGTATGAGGGAAATGTTTTTTAAATGGTGGTAGGTGATATACTCATCTGAAAAATGATAATATAAAGTGAATATTGAGTCTGATAAAGTGTTATTTAATAATGACAAATTGTTTCATACATAATAATTTAGCTATCATGAATTCTTGCGTATTGAATACAGAGTTGCAAGATATAGAAAACAATATCTCCTATTAATCACCCTATGTACATGTATGATTACACAAATGGTGTGACTCTACTTTGTGTACAACCAGAGAAACAACAGTTGTACTCCATTTGTATACAATGAATCAAAATAAATTAAAATAAAAATATATTAGGAGAATGTTTTAGTTGATTTTTGCATCACTGTGACCAAAACACTTAAGAACAACTTAGAGGAGGAAAAGCTTATTTGAGTCTTATGGTTTCAGAGGTCTCAGTCCATAAATAACCAGTTCCATGACTCTGGGCAAAAAGCACATATTATATATAATAATAAAAGTAATGTAAAATTGTTTGCAGGCTATGCATAGAAGGTGCTATGAACTTTGGTTCCCTCCCAAGATCTCTCATTACACATAGGTAAATATGCCATATTTACCAATGGTACGTGTCAAATCACAAACACTTGTTCCCATTTAGTTCTGATAAGAGATGGTTAACTTGTACTACCGAAAGAGATCACTCACCACCTTCTTCAAGTATCTGTGGAAAATTTTTTAAAAACTTGGTAATATGCTAGGCCACAAAGTGGCCATCAGCAAATAGATAAAATAAAAATATTAATGGGGCAGGTGTCCATATATGGGACTGGTCACTTATGTGTCTCTATAGACAGAGAGGAAGGGAAGACAGCACGTGAGGACAGAGGTGTGGAATGATGCAGCTGCTACACCAGGAGGGAAGGGTTTCAGCAGCCACCAAAGGCTGGAAGAGGCAAGGAGGAATCCCCACAGTTTCAGACTGAGCATAGCCACACCTTGATTTTGGACTTCTAGCCCCAGAATTCTAAGAAAATAAACATCTGTTGTTCTAGCTAAGAAACAAAATAAGAAACCCCCCAAAACTAACCAAGAAAGTAATAAACCATGAATAGTCTAAGCACGGGCAACCTTTCTTAAACCACAAATTCTGAAAATTAATTAACAGAAGGATAAACAAACATAACATAAAAAGTAAAGTCACTCAGAAAAAATTTATTTTCTCATAATCACATGTGAGCCAAAGAAGCACTCAAAGTGCTATAAAAATATAACAGTACCAGATGTAAAGAGAGTAGAAGCAAGAGGCCTCAGTCCAGATTTCAGGCCACTTGCCACAAAATGAAGCTGCCACTTTGCACCAGGGACCTATATTCTTTGCTGGTTCTGTACCATGCTGTTTTTTCACAGAGTTGTCATAGGGATGAAACAAGGGCTCCCAGATTGGACATAATGGCACACACTTACAATCCAGCTATTCAGGAGATTGAGGCAGGGAACTGAAAGCTTGAGGCCAGCCTGGGAAATTCTATGAGACCCTGGATTAAAAAAGGGTGGGGGGACTGGTAATATTGCTCAGTGGTAGAGCACTTGCCCAGCATGTCCAGTCTTTAGTAGTACAAAGAAAAAAGAAAAAAAATATATTTGAAGGAACTTCATAAACCAGAAGTGACACATAAACCTGGAATTTACTTTTCATCAACCTCAAGGAAAGCTCTGTGCACTAGTGAAAGAGAAGTAGTGGGGAACAAGAGAGATGCGGGCAATGTTGCCACATTAAGTGAGAAGATCCATGCGCCTACACTGCCATGTGCATGATCCATTCCTCCCTCCCTAAGAGGATGAGGAGTATGTGAACCAGTATGACAATCCAGCCTGAGGATGCATGAAATAGAAGGGCCCAGGACATCAACAAGCATCATTTGCACAGTAATATAGCTTCTCCCTGGATCTGGTCCTGCAGTGTCTTGAAGGATGGGAAGTGACAAACTTGCTTGGCCACACTATAGTCAGACCCCTGAAGCTTCTCTTAGACCCAGCTGTATATATCCTGGTAAAGTCCAGCTTTAACAAAGAACTTGGCTAAATCAGTTTACCAAGATGACTCTCTGATCAGATTACTTACCCTCTGACATCACTCAGGTGATGTCTGACCACTCTGGTCAGTCTTCAGCAAGAATCCTATCAGGTGGGTTCAGCCTGAATCCCCCTGGATGCCTGCTGTTTCCTCTTAGTAACTTTCTGTCCACTGACTTCACCTTCCTTCTTGGCTATAAATTCCCAACTTGCCCATGCTGCATTCAGAGTCCAGCCCAGTCTCTCTCTCCACTGCAAGACCCTGCTGCAGTGTCCCCATACCTATCACATGGTCTTGAATAAAGTCTACATTACCGGGACTTAAAAATTATTATTCTGTATTTTTAAACCAAAGAAATTAAACAAATCAACATGAATGTAAGAGTGTATGTGGAGGCCTTTTTGAGAATCAAAAATTGATGAGGTTGACATTTCCAGAATAACTGGATTATAGGTGTGTGACATCATGCTCAGTCCATGAGCCCTTAGTGTATCCCTAGGACAACACTGTAAGAATTCAGTATGATATAGAGCTGGCAAAGAATTGAGGGTCCCTGTGCAAAGTGACAGCTTCACTTCGTAGCATATGGCCTAAATTCTGGGAACCCTAACCCTAACCCTCTTGGTTCTACTCTCTTTACATCTGGTGCAGTTACATTTTTTTGACACTTTGATTTCTTCTTTGGTTCATATGCAGTTATGAGAAAATAAATTATTTCTAAGTGGCTTAAGTTTTCATGTTATATTTGTTTATCCTTCTGTTAAACCAAGTGTTTATAGGGTTGGCAGCTCTGAAGAAGTGAGCAAAGACCATACAGTGAAATTCTAGCCTGTTATCCACAGATTTTGGATTTATCTTCAGGGTGAGGCGATTACAACATGCCCACTGGAGGAACAGCCTGCATAAATCAGCTTTCAGAAGCAGTCATGCCTGGAGGAAACATGGAGATGCTAAAGTCCAGACAAAGGGGAATGGCACCCATCCATCCATGTGCTTCATGTGGTTTTGAGAGTCTTAGATTTTAATGAACTGTATCACACTATTGCTTAAACCCTAGCTTCCCACCATAAGCTCCTTATTGAAGTTCATAAGACTTACAGGATCTGCTCCCAACCACCTTTCCTTCTTTATCTGCTGGTTTTGTCCAGTAACTGGCTTCACTGAACTTCTAGAATGCTCTGAAGGTTCTTCTGCTTTAGTACTTTTATTTCTACAGTTCTATCTTTTTCTGAATGACTTGCACTCTTGCTTCAGGCTTCAGCGAGGCTTTCCCTGTAGGGAAACCCTCCTCCACAAACATATTCTTTTCTCTTTTCTCTTCTTTTTTCTTTTCTTCTCTTCTCTTTTCTTTTCTATTCTTTTATTTCCTCAAAACTTTTCACACATTTATTACTGGACTAACCTGCCCCATTATTGCAGATTATAGCAAAATCACATTCCTAATTATATCTGCCCAACTGTCTATACAGTGGTGACATTTTCAGCACAACATGGTAAAATGATCATGACCTTGATGTAGCATTAACATGGGTGCCATCTCAACTCATGGACCCAGCCTCCATCTCTTCCAAAGTTTCCCCTTGAGACTTGGTACCTGAGTTAATTACCATTTTTCATCTGAATTTACTGGAGAATGGAGCAAGTTTTTCTTACTTTTTTGGCCAGGACACATTTTTGCAGAATCAAGTGTACTTACTGCAATTGCAGAGAAAATGTGAAGACAGGGGAGTCAGAGGAAGAAGGCATTTTCCCCTTCCATTTCTTTCATATCACTTACCGCACTTCAGGACAGTGCTTACAATGTTTGCAATTTATTGTTACTAAACAATCAATGAATGCAAACATGAGTAATTCAGGAAAGAGATGATGAGGCATCAGTAGAGATGAAAGTGACATATGAAAGAAGACAGAAGTGAGAGGTCCTAAGGAAAAGGAGGATGATATAAGAAGGTTAAGGGAAGACTTCTCAGATGTCACTCAGGCTTGAGATAAGATATTCTTATAAGTGATGGTAACATTAATTCAGGTAGAGAATGTGATTGAGGCATGTTTGGATGGTGGGATGATGAGACAGGTTTAGGACTATTAGGGATAAGATGCCTATGAGATATCCCATCAGGATGTCACGGAGAACCTGGCACAAGGTGTCCAGCTCATGAAAGAGGTCTGGAGCTGGGGAGAACGACTTGGGAGTCACCATATAACTGTAGTGGTTGAAGCTTTGCTGCAGGAAAAATCACTTAAGAGAAAGTTGAGGACCCAGTCACAGAGAATACATCATAAACAAGTTTAAGAAAGAAATAAGAAAGAGTAGGGCAAAGAGAAACACAGGAGAGAGAATCCAAAAAGGGAAATGTCTAGAATGTCAAATGGCATGAGATCAAATGCCAGAGACTGAAAAAAGTCCATAGAACTTGGCAATCAAGAGATCCTCAGTGACACTGGTGAGGGCCTGTGGGAGGTGTGGAGGAAAGCCTGCAGAATCAACCAGAGAATGAAGAAAGACATTTGAATCCTCACAGGATGTGGATGCAGCTCATTAATAGAGCTAGTGTATGGGTAAGGCCCTGGGTTCAATCCACAGGGCCATCTAAACTACAAATATTTAAATAAATAAATATTAAAGAATGTAAAGCAGACAAAAACTAATGTACAGATGTCAGCATAATGGTAACCTTGGTAAGGGATAATGGCTAGGATGGCGTGTAAGGGAAGCTTCTGAGTTATTGCTAAGCCCCTTTTCGAAAATTGGGATAGCAGATATACACAGATATACAGTTATACATGTTCCATATGTACATTAAGCTGTCTACTGAGGTATCCTCTCTTTTTTTTATAGGCACACTCTACTTGAACAAAAAAATTACTCGAAAGACCTCTATGTGTATTGAAATTTTAGTATAGTGAACTCTCAACATTTAACTTTTCAGTGTATGAAACAGGAACTATTGGTATATCTTCTGCTTTATTATTTGAGTCTCCAGGTTAATTATCAACATCGATATTTGTTTTTCTCAACTTATTCACAGGATGTAGCTGTGAACTTTATAACCAAATGAATTATTTTTATTTATTGATTTATTGATTTATTAGCACTTCTCAGGATTGAAGCCAGGGCCTGATGCATACTCAGAACCGTTCTATTATTCAGCCAAGTCCCCCACTTGATTTTATTTTGTATTTTCAGACAGGATCTCATAACTTGTCCTGGCTGGCCTCCTCCTCCTGCCTCAGCCTCCTCAGTAGCTGGGGTTACAGACCTGCACCACCACAACAAGCTCAAAAGAATTATTTCTTAGTTGTTCTCTATCTGCTGTATAAAGCAAAGTATACGAACCAAGGTGGTCCTATAGTACCATCTATGCGTGGTATTCCCCATCCCAATGCAGACTGTGTGCTGTCCCTCTCTATTTTAATCATATACCCATTTTCTGTGGGAAGGGAAGATGAGGGGAAGGGAGCGGAGGGGAGGGGAGGGAATTGGCACTCCTCTGGAATCTGACTCCCAGGATACTTACTGCTGAGAGGCAGACGGCGCGGTGCCTTCCTCCTTCTACCCTTGGCCACCGAATCAGACCAGCCAGGGAGAGGCCACACACGCCCTGGTCCCGCAGCCCGAGCCCCGCAGGGCGAAGCCCGAAGCAGCATCCACGCTACATCCACGTCTTCTCCTGGCCACCTCCTGGCAGCCAGAAGCCCTGAGCAGGGTCGCCCCCCACCTTCCCAGGCGGCCGCCAGCGGTGAGTGCCCAGCCTTAGGGCAGGGGCGCAGAGGAATCCTCAGAATCCAGGTCCTGGCAAGGTCCCTGCCGCGCCTGTGGGCGGTGTCCTGGGTCCACAGACTGCAACCCCAGAAGGCACGAGGGAAGGGGATCCCCATCCACCAAGGGATGGTACCTGAGACGGGAATTTGTCTTTCGTTGGTGAAACCGAAAGTGAATCTAGTGATGCACAGGGAAGCTGTATTGGGCTTCTGCAGCCTGAAGGGAGCCCCAGCTCCGACCCTGTTAGGCTGCTTAATTGAAAAAGAACTGGTTCTTTTTCAGTGTACCTGTTGCAGGCTGGGCTAGAGTGCAGGAATTTTCATTGGTTTGGGGTACATTTTCCAAGGGCGATTGCTCTTTTGAGTGTGCAAACACTTCTGCCCAGATGAATGGACTGGCAGTTCGAAGTCCAGGAACATGCGCACTCCTTGTATCAGTGCTGCATGTTTTGTAAATCCTTGCCTTGTGACAAGGAGGAGTGGGGACAGCTGTTAAGAGAACACAAAGATGGGGGTACCAAAAAGTACAAATCACTCAAAGTAACAAGTTCAAGGCCCTGGGAGTTTGCCTTTACCCTTTGCAGTGTTTCCCCAACACCTTCATTGTTTATCTAGTTTATCTTGGAGGTATTATGGAGAAGACGTACTGAATTTAATGAGGTGTCCGGATTTTGAGGTCCATAGGACTGCATGAGAGGGTGGGCAGCCGGGAAGAACACATTCCATACGTTTAATGGCAGACAGACTGTAAGTTAAGGTCCTGTGCATTTCCTCCAGCTGGACTGGAGGGTGGCGGTTGGGTCTGACTGTCTCAATTCCCCTCTCAGTTTCTACTCTCTCCATCTTAAGGGGTTCTGTTTTTCATGGGGATTCCTGACTGTCTTGGGGACACCCTGGAGGAGGCAGCCTGGAAAGGATCCAGGGGTATGTGGGGAGAGCTCTTCAGGAATTGCAGAGCACCTATGCTTGATATCATAGTTGAGAGAAAGCTCCTTCTTTGGTCTCTTGGGAAGGTCCACTGACTCCTTTAAAAGTTTATACAAAGACTGTGGATGCTCTGTCTCTGAGCACACCCATCCTGAGACCTAAGCCTTTGGTTACCTGAACCACTATTAAGTCCAGTGAGCAAATTTGTGTGGCAGGGAAGGTAGGTGGGTATTATGTACCCATTTTGTTAGAAAATAGCACAGCAGCTAGAATGAGATGACCCGGAGTTTGTGTGACAAGTAAGTTTGTTGCAGTTATCATTTCAAATCTCTTTCACAGGACCAGTTCACATTAATGTCTTACTCTAAGTATCTTAAGGGGCATTTTGCAACTTTGTTTAGTAAAACATTTTATATTTTCTTTATAAACTTAATATTCAGTTTTTTGCTTTAAAGTATTGAGTTGCTTAACTATTGGTTTGATTTACTTAATAATTTTCATATTTAGTTTAAACTTTTGCAAGAATTTAAATGGCCATTAAGGAAATGATTTACTATTGTGAAAAATTATGTTGGAATTTACTTTCTCAGCTGACTGCAGGTGCATAACAACCAGAAATATAAGGTCTAGATTACAATTCAGATCAATTTTTCATGTGCTTGACTGCTTACTAAGTTCATTTGTAATAACAATATTACAAACTTTAAAAAAACAAAAGGTGGCACATGATGATCTTGTAGGCTATCCCTAAACTTAAATTGTCCCCTACTATGCTTCAAGTATTATGCCAGGCAAGTCTAAAGCTCACCTGACTTTTCACTCCTTTATGAGTTTTGAGTAGTTTGCATACTCTTTAATTATTAGGAAGTTATTTGTCATCTAATATGAGTGCAAGGATTCAAAGTTGTCTTTCCTCCCATTATGGGTTCTAAGGTTGTTCTTATCACAGAGATGTTGGCTGGTCATTAGAAAGGAATCTCTCACTGAAGCACAGTTTAATACAGACGAGTTAAATGTATTTTCAAGGGTTTACAATCACATTTATATGGACTATCAACTTACTATTGTTCTCCCCTCTACAGAAAGGCAGAGTAGCTCAAGATTTGTTCCAGTAATGACCAGGATTTTATCCCAGTTTCACAAAGAAATTCCACTGACCTCTGTGAGATGACCTCCAGTGACCCGAAGACATTTCCTGAAGGGATTATGTAAAGTTTTCATAACATTTGCTATTGGGAAAAAATGAAGACTGGCTTTCTCTTTGGTCGGAAAACAGTTGAGAAAGAATTACTATCAAATATCAAGTATGTATATGAACTTTTCAAAAGACCACTTTAATGACCTATAACAGACTTCACAGGCTTTGCCTACTACCAATAAGTTACTGTGAGCATTTGTGTTTAAGTCTTTGTGCTGGTAAATAGACACATGCTTTCATTCCTTTTGACCAAACTAGGACTAAAATGATTCCATCAGTAAAACTGACTTCTGAAAAGATGACAGGATTTTTGTGTAGAAGGTAATGTGATTTGACTACATGCATGTTGAATAGATGTACAAGTATACTGTGGGAATCTATATTTACCTTTAGCCCTCCTCCTGTTCTCTATTTCTCTCATTCTCTTTTTTTTCTTTCTTTTTTTCCTTTTTTTTTTTTGCTGTGGATTAGATCAAACCCAGGACCTTGTGCACACTGGGCTGTCGTTCTCCACTCAGCCACACTCCCAATCCCTCTTGCTTATTTTTTCCACCTGATAGACTACTGACTCAATATACTAAGGGTCTCTCTACTCAAGATTTCGCATTGAGTCTATGGCTCTGTGGTGTGCATCTCAGAAAAAGAGGAGGCCATTGTTTTGTGCTTTGTTAGACTTTGTAAGTCTGAAATTTTAAAAAAAATTTTACTGCTAAAAAGATAGCAAGGATTGGTTTTCATGCTTATTCACCTTTCAGGTTTAGGTGTTCATGAGAAGGTCCTCATTTTTCTGGCTGGAAGGTTTCCAAACTTTGTCCTGTTTGCTGGCTTCAAACGGTCTCTGGTGTGTGAAGGGTTGCTCATTATCTTCTTTGTGATTTGTGTTTGATAGTACTACCACCATTCAAAATATTGACAGTATTTCAAAAGAGGTTATGAGAATCTTGATTTTCCTTTGGATTTTTGCTTTTCCATTCATTTTACAAGAAGAAGATAAAACAAAAATTAACCATGAGAATTCAAGAATTTTTCTACCTTCAAGAACTGTGTTATTCTTAGTTTTTCTCCATACCCAGCATTTCTGCTTTCTCTCACCAATGCTAAAAATTCTGGAAGGAAAATCCATTCCAGCAGATGTGTGTATATCCTAAAATTGTGAGGAAAATTCTTTACCCTGCTTGAGAGATTTTCTGCTTAACAGTTTATTCTGAAATAATGTCAGATGTAAACCTATATGTGCGTATCCCTTGTGCCAGATTCCCTAACTGTCCATACTGCACTGCATTTGCTGTATCACTGTGGCTTTTTTTGTGTCCACTATTATTACTGGTTTTTGTGAATCATTTGAGTGCAGACTGTCCACATGCTACACCTTTATCCCTAACTCCTTTAGCAAGACTTTCTAGAAAGGTGGTCCTGTCCTGTGTAATCACTCAATTATTTTCTGGCAGCAACCAAGGAAATGATGTACCTTCAGAATGAAGGCAGGAGAGGTCCTGAGGACTGACCTTCACTGTGCTCCTCACATAGGTGACTGACCACCACATCATGGCTCTTCAGTCTTGTCCAACCTGGTACTTTCTAGTCCCACCCCATCCAGGTGATGATAAACTGATACCTGGTTATGTTGCCATCTGCCAAACTTTACCACCATGTCACCATTTCCTCTTTGTACTTGATGAATATGAATGGAGACACCCTGATATCACTCCGGAATCTTGTTCTGCAGTAAACTTCAGCTTCATTTCCCTTTGATGACACCTATCTGAATGAGCAACCATTATAGTAGTTGATAAAGGGTGATTTTCTATTTTCATTGGGTCATAATTTGCATTCCAGTAATAGGAAAAAGTTCCAGTCATCATCTCTGCTTTTAGTTACTGTAAAGACTCATGGATTTGTGGATTTTTTTCCCTTTACTGGGGATTGAACTCAGGGTTACTATACCACTAAGCTAAATCACAAATCCCAAGTTCTTTTTATATTTTGATTTGAGACAAGGTCTCGATAAATTGCCTAGGCTGGCCTCAAACTTGCAATCCTCCTGCATTAGCCTAGCGAATCATTGGGATTATAGGCAAGCACCACCTATATGGAACACAATCCATCTAGCATGGATTTGTGTTCTATACAATAGTATTTCATAGTAAGGCATAATTATTATCGTTTATCTTCATACTCCTGTTGTTCCTGATTTAGTCACTAGGAAACATTTTAAGATGGATTCCTTTCTCATTTTTTTTACTTATCCCTCCATTCTTAATTCTTTGGCATAGCAAGATGTTCCAAACTTATTGTATACTTGTCCTTCCAGAACTGGAATCATCCATTGTTCATTTTTGTGGAGGATGCTATTGACCAAACAAGACCTGGGTGATTTGAATCCTCATTGCTATTGCTACATCATTGATCCTAAGCCTTCTCAATGGACTGGCCTAGGGAATATATGTATGCAGGTCCCTACACACTGAATCTGTATATTGCATTTGGTAGTATGGCCATTTTGACAATATTAATTCTGACTATCCAAGAGCATGGGATGTCTTTCCATTTTCTAAGTTCTTCTTCAATTTCATTCTTCAACATTCTACAGTTATGATTGTACAGGTCTTTCACCTCCTTGGTTAGATTAATTCCCAAGAGCTTTATTTTAGTTTAACTTTTGAGGTTATTATGAATGGAATACTTTTCCAAAAGGGATATTGGTTTAAAGAATAATTGAAAGGAATTTAGAGGGACCTGACCATCTTTCTTATAAATTTTGAGTAGTAACAACATCCTTTGTAGACCAGATTTCTATTAACCAAAAAGTCTTTTTCTGTTTGATTTGGTGCTTGTTTTCTATCTGCAATTTTTCAGTGTTCCTTGAGTGTATTTGGTGCAGACCCTAAATAGTACTGCATCTAAAGTGGAACAATAAATCATTATGCTTTCGTGTTTACAGTGGAATCATGAAACCTGGTCTCAATGCCATTCTGGCACACAAAAGTCGAGGGAGACATTTGTGAGTATAACAGAAAATATAAGTCAACCATTTCTGTGCAGTTGTGTGGGTTTTTAAAAATGACTATTTTAAGCTTTACTAGGGCATGATAAAGCAGTTGACACAGAGCTATTGGGCATATTAGAAGCCAATGAGGAGGGGGAAAAGGGAATAATGATAAAAGTGGAAGATGGAGCTAAAGGAATAATTGAAGGCAAGAGCCTTAGGTAAAGGAGCACATTGCCTGAGCGGGGTCCACCAAGGTCAGCCAGCCAGAGGCTCATTTGGGATGTCTGTACTAGAACAGAAAAGCAAAAATCCAACTGAAAAATCAAGATTCTCATAACCTTTTTTAAATGTTGTCTCCATTTTGAATAATGTCAAGCTATCAAACACAAATCAAAAATAAGATAATGAGAGTGACCCTTCACACCAGAGACTATTTGAAACCAGCAGAGAGGACAAAGTTTGGAAACCCTCCAGCCAGAAAAATGATGACCTTCTCATGAACACCTAAGCCAGAAATGTGAATAAGTATGAAAACCAATTCATACTGTCTTTTAAACTAGAAAAAAATGTAAAAGAACCTCAGGACTTACTATATTTTATAAGCCTAATAAAGCACAAAACAATGGCTTTCTCCTTTTCTGAGATGCACACCACTGAGCCATAGACTCAATGTGAAATCTTGAGTAGAGGAGACGCTTAGTATATTGAGTCAGTAGTCTACCACATGGAAAAGATAAGCAAGAGGGATTGGGAGTGTGGCTCAGTGGTAGAATGATGGTCCATTGTGTACAAGGCCCTGGGTTTGATCTGTAATCCACACCAAAAAAAGAAAGGAAGAAAGAAAGGAAGGAAGGGAGGGAGGAAGGAAGAATGAGAAACAGAGAAGAGGAGGAGGGATAAAGGGGAAGGGCAAGGTATAGATTCCCACAGTATGCTTGTACATCTATTCAATGTGCACATGGTCAAATCACATTACCTTCTACACAAAATTCTTGCCAGCATTTCAGGAGTCAATTTTACTGATGGAATCATTTTAGTCCTAATTTTAGTCAAAAGGAATGAAAGCATGTGTCTATTTACCAGCACAAAGACTTAAACACAAATGCCCACAGTAACTTATTGGTAATAGGCAAAGTCTGTGAAGCCTGTTATAGGTCATTAAAGTGGTCTTTTGAAAAGTTCATATACATACTTGATATTTGATAGTAATTTTTTCTCAACTGTTTTCTGACCAAATAGAAATCCAGTCTCACTTTTCCCCGATAGCAGATGTTATGAAAACTTAACAAAAACCCTTCAGGAAATGTCTTCAGGTCACTGGAGGTCATCTCAGGGAGGTCAGTGGAATTTCTTTGTAAAATTGGAATAAAATCCTGGTCATTACTGGAACAAATCTTGAGCTACTCTGCCTTTTGTAGAGGGGAGAACAATGTTAAGTTGATAGTCCATATAAATGTGAGAGTAAATCCTTGAGAATACATTTAAATCAAGTCTGTTTAAATTGTGCTTCAGAGAGTAGATTCCTTTCTAATGATCAGCCCACATCTCTGTGATGAGAACAAACTTAGAACCCATAATGGGAGGAAAGACAACTTTGAATCCTTGCACTCAAATTAAATGACAAATAACTTCCTAATAATTAAAGAATATGTAAGCTACCCAAAATTCATAAAGAAGGGAAAAGACAGGTGAGCTTTAGACTCGCCTGGTGTAGTACTTGAAAGCATAGTAGGGGACAACTTTAGTTTAGGGATAGCCTGCACAATCATCCAGTACCACTGCTCGTTTGTTCGTTTTTTTTTTTTTTTTTGAGTTTATAACATTGCTATTACAAACACAAGCTTAGTCAAGCAGTCAAGCACATGAGAAATCTTTAGAATTTATAATTCCAGATTTTATATTTCTGGTTGTTATGCACCTTCTAATCAACTGAGAAGGTAAACTCCAACATAATTTTCCACAATGGCAAATCATTTCCTTAATGACCATTTAAATTCTAGCAAAAAAAATAAAAAATAAAAATAAAATAAAATAAATTCTAGCAAAATTTTAAATTAAGTATGAAAATTATTAAGTAAACCAAGCCAATAGTTAAGAAGTTCTATACTTTAAAGCAAAAACTGAATATTAAGTATATAAAAAGAAATTTAGAATGTTTCACTAAACAAAATCCCCCTTAAAATATTTAATTAGAGTAAAACATTAATGTGAACTGGTCTTATGAAAGAGGTTTGAAATGTTAACTACAATAAACCTAGCTTTGTTTTTGAAAAGTCAATGGAGAAAATTCTCTCTGCCCCTATTTTTTTCAAAAATAGGAAAATGGTAAAAAAAAAAAAGAGTAGGCAAGTGAGATAGTACATTCAGTCCTCAAGACTATGGAGTCAGCAAACATCAGGATACAAGAGACTGAGAAAAATAAAGTATAAAGTTAACTGTCAGTGAAACACAGGAATACATGTTAATATTTTACTTTCCTCTAACACAATACTAAGGGATTTCCTGAATTTAGAGGACAAAGGCATGACAAACTAGTCAGTGGAATAACCCATGATGACCCTCACTTTACTAGCATATTAAAAGTATATCCGAGGACAGAGACCTAATATGAGAATGAGACATGTAGCCCATGAAGACTCATGATGGAGAAGGGCCCAGGTTGTCTCTAAGACTCCACCTCTGCATGTGATGACATCACTGAATCCATGTCTGCCCTATCTATGCTATGAAAAACACAACGACAATAATAACAACAAAAACTCTGTGTTTCTCTCTCTTGTGGAATGGCCTGTGAATTCCATTCCCACATGCTGCCTTGCTTACGTTACAATTTAAGAGCAAAAGCCACATTCCTGCCGAACAGTGTTCCTCCCTGATTTTACTTTTGGGGAACACAGGACCTGCAGTACTGGTAACAAAATGCGATATACTTCAGTTTGAAAATACTCAATGTGTAAAATTAACAAGTGTGTCAATAATCTAAAAGAAAATGCTCCTCTTGGTTTAGGACTGTCTTTTGTTAGCTAAATGCAATCCTTTTCTTCAAGCAAAACAAATGAGGTGAATCCCAAAGAATTAAATCTAAATAGAATTCACATTATTTTTAACGAAGATATAATATTTTCATTCCTGAAGTGAGTTTCATACTTTGTATTCCAAATTCTAATTGCAATGGTAGGCCAAGGGAAAAAATAAAGCAAAACAAGAACTACTTCAATAGCTATAACCTTTCCAGGAATTTCCACCCTCTGGGCTTTCCTAGAAAAGTCCCAAAGATTCCTAACCATGTATGCCAGTATTTAGATTATGACTCCAATTTAGCATTAAAATGTTCTTCAAGTTTAGGTCATAGAATAGGAACTTTCACCCTATCTTTCTTTTTTTTTTTTT
>JAJEJO010044950.1:23821-35250 GCA_020662805.1 Glaucomys volans
ACCCAGAATTGCTAAAGCAATCCTTAGCAAGAAGAGCGAAGCAGGGGGTTTCACA
Source organism: Glaucomys volans (assembly GCA_020662805.1). Lineage (NCBI taxonomy): Eukaryota > Metazoa > Chordata > Mammalia > Rodentia > Sciuridae > Glaucomys > Glaucomys volans. The sequence goes on from JAJEJO010044950.1 coordinate 23,877, forward strand.
ATACCAGACCTTCAACTATCTTTCTTTTTGCTCTCAACTGTCTCCTCTATTTAAAGTAAATAAAAGAAAAATATTTCCAGAAGCATCTCCTTTAGTTTTTCCTTGCAAAGCCACAATTTGTAAAAATCGTATTTGGATTTGAAAATTGAATTTGCCATTTAATATCATAATGTCTAGTTACTTCAGTCCTTCAGATCTCTTCACACCCTATTTTCAAAGATTCCTATAGAACAAAAGACCAAATCACAATGAACCACAACTATTATAATCACTAACAAGAACTCACTACCAGCCAGGCATGGTAGCACACACCTGTAATCCAAGCGACTTGGGAGGCTGAGTCAGGAGGATTGCGAGTTCAAAGCCAGCCTCAGCAACTTCGAGAGGCCCTAAGCAACTCAGTGAGACCCTGTCTCTAAATAAAATATAAAATAGGGCTGGGGATGTGGCTCAGTGACCGAGTGTCCCTGAGTTCAATCCCTGGTTCCAAAAAAAAAAAAAAAAGAACTCACTACCAATCATGTTAAGAATTAGATTTGTAGAACTTTTCTAGGGATGGTAGATTCTTGTAGTGTTATTCTTCCCAAGTGTGGAAGTTCATCCTATGGAAAATCAATGCCAAAGAGATAGTTTTATTCAGAGCTCAAAGATTGGAGAAGGGAAATATTTATTCACAAACCAGTTTTGAACTCACAAACCAGTTTCTCAACTCCCCTGGAGTTTGAGAAACTACAAATATAGGAAACAAATAATGAGGAAGGAAAATGGGTTAATAAAAAGGAGGAATATCCATGTCTTTGCTGGGAAGAGGCAATATCTTTAACAAATTCAAATTCCACCTGTTTTCACTCCTTTAGTGAAAACCCCAGAGAATGTCATTGTTAGAGATCAAGACCACCTGTGGAGTCAAAACCACCCTAGAAATCTTTGGTCACTGTTTCTTTGTGATCATGCTGGAAAGATTTCAGATGAGTTGCTCAGAGTAGCTCAGGCATGAGTTTATTAGAAGGGACAGGAAAAAAGGGAATACTGTCAAGGGAGACAATGGATCCTCTCAAAGAGGAGAGGGAGGGTGCAGGCCTCCTGACCTCTAGTTTTATTGGGGATCCCAGGAAAGTTTCCAGAGAGTTGTGCCAGGTCTACCTCTTGATTCTCATTGATAGAAAGATTGCATTAGACTTTCAAGTCACAACTGCACATGGTCTTTCCCCATGAGGGGACATTTTAATGTTATAGCAATATGTTAAAAATTCAAAGCAACTCTGTGTCACTTTGGCCCATGCTGACCATTTTAATTAGATCTTGTTCTTATAGATTTAATTGGTAGGGTGCTTTGCTTTTAATTATTCTGCTCATTTTTTAAAAAGAACTGACATTTAAGGTCACATTCTCCTTTCTTATTTTATTTGTTCTTTTTAGATATATATGACATAGAATACATTTTGGCATATTATACATACATGGAGTATAACTTATTCTAATAAGAATACTATTCTTGTGGTTGTACACTATGTGGAGTTACCCTGGTTGTGTATTCAAATAAGAGGCTAGGAAAGTTATATCCATTTAATTCTACTGTCCTTCCTATTCCCATCTTGACTCCCTTCCTTTCATTCCCCTTTGTCTAATCCAATGGATTTCTATTCTTCCCCTCATCACTCTCCTTTGTTGTGGGTTAGCATTCACATATCAGAGAGATCAATCAGCCTTTGATTTAGGGGGACTAGTTTGTTTCGCTTAACATGATAGTCTCCAGTTCCACCTGTTTACCAGCAAGAGCCAAAATTTCTTTCTTCTTTATGGATATTATTCCATTATTCTGTTTCATTGAGTCCTGGAATCTGGCCTGTTTGAAGGTCACAAAAGCCCTCCTTCAGAGAACTTGTGTTCTTCTTAGCAGGAAGGAGCCTTTAGCCCTGCATTTCTCCTGCAGATTACAGGTTGTTTACTGAGGAATCTTAGGCCAGACAGCTGCAGGTAAATTTCTTTTTAAAAGAAAGCATGTGGGGGTCAGCACAGTTTAGAGAATTGTCCCCTTGACCCATGTTTCCACCACTCACATATACTGTTATCCATCATCATCATCACCCCTTCTCTTCTCCTTTCACAAGGCTGGCCTCACCAAACTGGCCCTGTGACAAGATGACCAACAGCAGAGAGGGATGATTAGGAAATTTTAGAATCATGAGATCCAAAGGGAAAACAAAGGAACAGGTTAAGGTCAAGCTGAGTGCTTGAGTTACAACTTACCAGAAGCTTTATAGCACTGAATCTAAAACCCAGTCCTTCTGAAAAAAAGTGCTCCTGAATTTCACATGAGAATAAAAACTCCCACATGCTAAAGATAGATGTCAAGGAAATTAGGACTGACATATTCTCTGACTAAGCACAGGCTAGCTCTACCTACATATATATATCACTTACCTTTCTTTTCTATAAATTGTATCCCCTTCTGTGGCACCAGCAGAAAAGCAACCCAGCTCCTTCTCCTCAGTTTGATTAAAGTGCATACAATTCATTTTTTCCTTATTCCATCATTTGCCTGTTATGTGGGTGAGCAGCCTAATCTGGTCAGCAGGGATCCTACCTGGCCAATTGTAATATTTCCACAAATATCCAATATGTATCTAATACACATCTATACATTAAGGTCAACATTCCTGTTTCCTTCCAGTTCATAATTTAATCATCATCATCATAACCAGACACTAATAACTGTGAACAGAAACTCAAGGGAGAACAGCAGCACTACTTCTAAAATATTCTGAGGAGACCTGCACTAAGAAATATATTTCAGCTGAGTGCAGTGGTGCACACCTGTAAACCCAGCTGCTTAGGAATGTGAGACAGGAGGCTAGCCTCAGAAATTAGCAAGACCTAGAATAAAAAAATAAAGTTAGTAGAACTCAGTGGCAGAGCAGCTTCCTAACACAAATGATGTCCTAGGTTCAGTCCTTAGCACCACAAAATATTGAAAGAATGAATGAATTTCCATTATAACCCAGTAAACAACTGTACAAGAGTGTGTGTATGTGCATGTGCATAAACTTCAGAAAATCATAGATTGCCCTAAATTATTAGAAAAGACCCTCTACTCTATAAGTGCTGGCATTGACTCAAATCAAATAATGTCTCCTTATGTATGCAGGACTAGAATTTCTAGTATCACTAACATCAGTGCAATTATGACTAAAATAAATATGGATTTAAATTTTAACTGAATCCATTTAGCACTGTGGATTCAATCAGCAGATGCTGAAATTAAAATTAAAATGGAGGTAGTATCCCAAATGTTTTCAATATCAAGGGGTATTTTGAGCATGCAAGAAAAGCACTGGAAACAAAACTGTTGCCTAAAACGTTATTTCTAGAATGAGGAAGCAGACTCACAGACTTGCCCCAAGATGACAGAGAGTGGGCAGATATCATAATTAATTGGAGAATATTTTAAACATCTCAAGTACAAGAGGTTTTTACATCTTCTCTTCACATACAATCAGTTATTAGGATGAAGTTTGATCAAGCTACTAAACTAGTAAAGTGTTCCAGGCTTCTTAGCAATGACAAATAAACAGTTCATGTGTACACTCTTTGTTCTATAAACACAGTCATCATTTGAGACAAACAGGGAACTTTTAAAAACTCCTAAGTCCAGCCAAAATTATCTCCTTATCCTTAAAAGGCTAAATCCAAATTGCGTACTACAATCAGGTCCTCTCTAATGTAAAATATTAAAGGTAATACCAGACTTTGTAATGATACACTTACTAGTCACAAATCTATTACACACAAACATCACTGGGCAAGTCTGAAAGAAGAGATTTTCATGGCAAAAGCTGGAACAATGTGAAAAGCAAATCAAATAAAGGTAATAATGGATTATGACCCATATAATAAAATAACTTCCATGAGTCAATACTAATGTAAAAGTTGAATAAATGAAGGAAAAGGGGATTATTCTTCCTTATAGAAAAATGCAATAGTGGAGAAGAAATGAACTATTTTTTAAAAACCCATCCTTAGATTGACATAATACCAATTACAACATGTTCCAAAAGTAGATGCCAAAATTAATTGATAGAAGTTTAAGAACAAACAGGATATTTTGCATAACCCAAGTTTGTCTCCCCACGTATGTGTTGATTACCAGGGGGAAATTATAACTCCTGGCAAACATCACCTCCACCAACATTAACATCATCAGCAATGAGATGCATCAATATCACACACCCCTGATATGAAGCGTTGGAAAGGCCTTTTACTTCTGTGGAATTTTTCTCAGAAGGCAGGACCTCAGTGCAATCATGAGTAAACATCAAACACATAAAATGAGGTGCATTCTACACATAAACTGATTGGGGTATCTCCAATGATATCAAGATCATGAGAAAGAAAAGGCTGAAAAATTATTACATAAAGGAGGAAACTAGATTTATAGCAATGAACTACAATGTGAGAACCTGGATTACATCCTGAACAGAAAAGGGGATATTGGAAAGACAACAAATCTTGGAATAAAGTACGTAATAAAGTATGTAACTAGAAGTATTACAAGTAATTTAATTAATAATATTAATCTAATTAATAATACCATAGGAGTCTGCAATGTGTATTTATTAGTTTTGATGACTATACTCTAGTTATGCAGATTCTCCACTTTTTAACTTTTCATAAAGACAACAGTTATTTCAAAATTAAATAACCTTAGCAAATTAGCAAGGCTCTGAGCAACTGAGTGAGACCCTGTTTTAAAATAAGAAATTAAAAGGGCTGGGGATGTGGTCCAGTGGTTAAGTACACTTGGGATTCAATCTCTGGTACTACCTCCCTAATAAAATAAAATTAAATATAAAACAAGCAGCATTTTCCAATGTTTATAATAAGAGAGTAGTGTTGGACTTAACATACCATCATTGTTCCTGAAGTTTTCCTTATCAAAATCAATACAGCCCAGCCAAAGATGTATTCTATTAAGCACTCTTTTGTGAAGAATGACATATCAAAAACCTCTCTTCCTGCTTAATCTGGCAAATTTATGATTAACTGATATTCAAATGACATGAGCCATGTGATCCTTCTAGAAATCAGGCCTGTGGAGAGGTCTATGGCACACTGAGAGAGGAGTTGGAGCAGGAAGCTTGTAGTTTTTGTAAACTGTTCAGAAGTGTTTGTACCTCTTCCCTGATAGGTGGAAGAAATGGGAGAAAGGGTGGCAATTGCTCTTTGCTGAAAAACTCAAGGCACTTGAATTATCTCTTGGTATGGATCAGTAATTACTGTGAGGCATGTATGATTCCTGGAGAAAATTCTTGAGGGAGCCTCCACTTCCCCAAGTGGCATTCTGTGAGGCACATGGAGCTCATCTTCCTGGGGGAGGGCAGATTTCTATGTGTGAAATCAAACACAATGACTGATCTGTAAGACCCAAAAAAATGGCCAAGTAGCAAAAATAAGACTTTTCAGGAGCAACTGCAATGGGTTCACAGGCCCAAGGTGACGGCTTATCCCTGTCTATTAATAGGCACTGCACATGTCACATGCATTTTATTCCTAGCTTAGATTTGAGGATAGAGATTGGTAAGCAGTTTGGCATAAGTAGAATATTACCATTAAGTCTAGGTACAACTGGAAGATATCACTAGCTTCAACTAAAGGTGGCCTACTGCTTTTTAGTCTCTGAAGCACACTTACGTTTTACTTGAGTAATTTTATAGGGGGCATATTAAACAGATACCACACATGAACTGCTTCACTGCTCTCACAATACAGAACATATCTGTGATTGCATATTGAGGGAGATTCCCCCACACACTAAGCAAATCTCCAATGGACTCTGATGGATATCCAGTAACTTAAGTGGATTCTGACACGGTCTACTTAGAGACAGCTTCAGATACCACAAATTAAGGGCTCAGTTCCACAAGAGTGGCCCCCAGTTCAGACAAAACTCCCAATAGTAGGTTGACCCCCGTATTTCTGATTACTAGATACACATCATGGTTCCTAGGATCCCCTCCTCAGGTTGGGTGAATTTGCTATAATGGCTCACAGAACTGGTATGGTGAAGGTACTAAAAAGACACCAATGGGTAACCAGAAGGAAAAATGCGCAGGGTGAAGTTAGAAAGGGTCCTCAGTAAGAAAGTTTCTGTCCCTGTAAAATTGGGAGGTGCACCCTCCCTGCACATCGATGCATTTGCCAAGTAAGATAAATCTTACTGTTCAAGAGGAGAGGGGATGAGCTAGTTACTGACATGCCAGCACCAGATCCTAGGGCTTTAGATTCTTACCAGGTCATGATTCCACTGGCTGAACACTTACAACAGTTGGAACAGAGAAGCATCTGGCATTCCTAGTGAAGGGTCAGGTGAGAAAACTAAATGTTCTCAGCCCACTTCACACTGTACTACTTTCCTGAAACTGTCAATTGACTGTTTCTCACTTCTGGGAACTCACTTCTGGACTCCTTAAATAAAATACAGATAATCTGGACAATCTCATATGTTCCCCAGTCCTAGAAAGAAGTTGTCATCTAAAATGAAGTGACTTAATCAACAGTGGAAAATGAAGAAGAAGTACAGTTTACATTCAGTTCTTCAGGTCTGGAACCCCTGCTCCCTATCAACTCATACACTCCTCCCTCCTCCCTGTTGGCCTTCATCCTGAGCTGCTCTAAGAATAAGCAGGAGAGATATAAACTCCTACCAGGTTAGGGGAGGGGAAGAAGAGAAGGAAGGAAGAAAATAAAGGAAGGTGATAGGGAGAAAGGGAGACAGGGAGGAATAAAAGATGGAAAGAGAGATGGACAGACAGACATGGTGAACATTAATAAAGTTCAGTAGTCTTTGTGACCTATAACTCTCACCTACCTTAACTGGACCAAAACACCCACCTGGAAAGCTTTGCCCAAGTTGTGTGTGGGTGCACACATGTGCTTGTAGAGGGAGTGCATTTGTACACACACACATGCAAGCTAGGAACAGAACCAGGGCCTTGCATATACTGAGCATGTGCTCTACCCTGAACCCCTTCTTTTTCCCAGCTTTGAGTGACCCTAGGAATGCTCAAATTCCTCCTGAACATCTGTGATGACTAAAATTCCTACCTGGAATGATAAAGTAAGCATGAGAATGGTTATAAAACACACTTGAACACAGTAAGCATTCAATTGCTCATTAATGGACAGACACTTCTTTCTATCATTCTAAGGTCCTAAAGAATTTTTTGGAAAAATTTTCCACATTTTTATTGGTGCATTATAGTAGTACATAATGGTGGGATTTGTTTTTAAATATCCATACTTGCACACAATATAACAATATTATTTGTTCAATGTAGGATATAAAGATCTTAAGTCATCCTGAACTAATGGAAAAGGTGAGGTAAAGTATAATGTCTTCTTCTTCTTTCTCAGTTTTCTGCTCTACCTTCTTACTTTTCTCTTCCTTCTCTCCACCCTAAAGTACAAGCAGGTGGGCCTGAGTGCCAGAGTACCAATGGACACAGGAAGCAGAAGGAACTTATCTCTAGATGAAGGTATGATAAGTTTGGGTAGTTCTCAGACTGTCTTCCCATATTTCCTTTTTAGACTGGAATTGAACCCAAGGCCTCACACATGCTAGGATATCCAGCCATTTGTTTTTTATTTTGAGACAGAGTCTTACTAAGTTGCCTAGGCTGACCCTGAACTCGAAGTCTGGATGCTTCAATCTCAAGTAGCTAGGATTACCAGCATAGTCCTCAGGCCTGGTAGTCCTTTCTCTTTCTTTGTAAGTCACTCACTTTCAATGATCCAGAGGGATATTCAAAGGTGTATTAACTTTCTAGATACTTCTGGCATTAAATAGTTTTGAAGAAGACATCTTGTGTATGTGTCACATAGGGATATAGAGGAGATGAGGAATGGCAATGGGAGCATCCTCAGTGCTATCCTATAATGCACGAAATAGTGAATGATCTAAGCAAGCTTCTTGGGATGGCTTATGGTAGTTGTAATTTTTCTTGTCCTAAGGGTTGTTTCCAGAATCCAAGGCCTGACAACTGATTCTTAGAGTCCCAACCAATCAGGTCTCGGTGCTTGACCCCCACAAAAAACAGAAAAAGTAATGGTGAAAAGCAGGTATTAGGCAGGAATTCAGGGACACCAAGACGGTGGAGGCAGGGTACCAGAAAAATGCCACTGGAGGAAAAGACAGGGAGATGAGGCATCGTGTCCCTATTTATGATAAGTTCCATTACCATGACATTGCCTGTCACTGATGTCTTATGGCCCATGATAACTTCTGTCACAGGTTTGGTGTTCTAAATTAAGCAGTGGGAGTGAGGTGGACAGTATTCTATTTAGGTTTTCTAAAGTAACCAATGGGGGAAAATTGAACACTATTCTAATCAAGTACTATAACTTAAACAATGGAAGCAAATGGGGTAAGGTCTTCAATCAGGTCCATATAGGGGAAAGAATGCCTTGCAGCTCAGTATATAAGACTAATTTCCAGCCACGGGAGCCTTGAGCCTTTCCCATTTGCTCAGCCCACTCTGATCTACACTACAGAGTGCTACTTCCACCTTCACCTTCAGCAAATCTGTGCTTTGCCTGCTACTCCTGTGTGTCTTGCTCAATTCTTTGTTCAGGACATGAAGAACATGGACGCCAACTAGACTATGCTGATTAAGGTTATACCTTAACCAGGTTAGCTATACCAGGAAAAAAAGGGGACCTGTGTTTCCAGCATTGTCATTTAATTATACTGACATGAGCTTTGAGATCAGGTAGACAAGGGGGACCAGTAATCCTGGGAAAGCTGTGGTCTTGGTGATCATTATATAAGAGTATATTAGATGGGGTCTTCTCTCAGATTAGAACATTGAGGATGCATATAATTATAATTTTAAACAAGAAATTAAGAATCTGACTTTTTGGTCTGACATTTTTCTGTATTGTTTGAACTTTTTAGTATTATTTTCAATATGCATTGTAACAAGCTAGTTAATTTTTTAAATTGCTTATTAAACCTCAACTATTCACCAAAAAATTACAAATAGGAGCTCAATAACTCTTCAGCAAACCATCCAAACTTATGGACAAATTTTGTGTCCTGGGTATAAGAAAAAGACAGAATATATTGTTCAATACTTTTAAAATAATTATGTTAACAAATCTCTCTTCCATCCCATAGTAGCTCCCATGCTCAGTAAGGTTTTGTCCATCCAATATCAACCCTATTTATCTTCACACGTTTGGAGACAGGTTAAGGTTTTACTTTAACCAACACACACATAACCCACTACAAAAACCAGAATCAAGTTGCACCACCACATCATTTTCTGAAAAAGCACTCTGAATTGTCCGTTGTATTTCATGCTGACTTTCAACTGAAACCGTAGGGGTTACAAATGTAACAAGGACCCAGAATTCATTGGGACCTGCAAATGGCCAAAGGGTAACTAAATATAGGATTAAAAAAAATACTTGGCATCTCTGCCCCCATTTTTCAATTTCTCCTTTTTTCCAAGTCTCCCTAGATTCTAGGACCAACAAGTCGGATGGATAAACACCTTGTGGTGAATAAGAACTACCACCCAGGCAACAGTAACTTTACTATCTCCAACGAGACTCCCCCGATCAATTCTGACATAATGATCATCCAGGTCACAGTCTGATCAAGACAGCTTGACTATGCTTATTTCTGATCCCCCTATCTTTAGACCCTAGAAGTTCATGTCTGTACCCTGAAGACAAGGCTAGAAATGCTGGTCCCATTTGTCTTTCTGGTGTAGCAACACTGATTAAAGTTCCTTTTCCAACTTTTCACCAGTAATTTATACATTGAATTTTGGGGGCAAGTGACCAGACCTCATTTGTTGGGCCCCCCAGAGTTGGACCTCTGGTCTAGCACTGTAGCAACCCAAATTCAGTCATCTCATTCTAGCTGCGTACTATTTTCTAACAAAATGGGTACATAATGCCCACCTATCTTCCCTGCCACACAAATTTGCTCACTGGACTTAATAGTGGTTCAGGTAACCAAAGGCTTAGGTCTCAGGATGGGTGTGCTCAGAGACAGAGCATCCACAGTCTTTGTATAAACTTTTAAAGGAGTCAGTGGACCTTCCCAACAGACCTAAAGAAGGAGCTTCCTCTCAACTATGATATCAAGCATCTGTGCTCTGCAATTCCTGAAGAGCTCTCCCCACATACCCCTGGCTCTTTTCCAGGCTGCCTCCTCCAGGGTGTCCCCAAGACAGTCAGGAATCCCCATGAAAAACAGAACCCCTTAAGATCAAGAGAGTAGAAACTGAGAGGGGAATTGAGACAGTCAGAGCCGAACGCCACCCTCCAGCCCAGCTAGAGGAAATGCACAGGACCTTAACTTACAGCCTCTCTGCCATTAAACGTATGGTATGTGTTCTTGGCTCTGCTCCCTCTCAAGCGACCTTATGGACCTCAAAACCCAGACACCTCATTAAAGCCAGGATGTCTTCTGCATAATACCTCCAAGATAAACTGAAGAATGAAACTGTTGGGGAATCACTGCAAAGGGTAAAGGCAAAGTCCCAGGGCCTTTAACTTGTTACTTTTCATGATTTTTACTTTCTGCTACCCCCATCTTTGTGTTCTCTTAACAGCTGCCTCCATTCCTGCTTATCACAAGGCAAAGATTTACAAAACATGCAGCACTGATACAAGGAGTGCGCATGCTCCTGGGCTTCAAACTGCCCATTCATCTGGGCAGAAGTGTTTGCACACCCAAAAGAGCAATCGCCCATGGAAACTGTACAAAAAACCAATGAAAATTCCTGCACTCTAGCCCAAGCCTGCAACAGGTACACTGAAAAAGAACCAGTTCTTTTCTTTTTGCAAGTAAGCAGCCTAACAGGGTCGGAGCTGGGGCTCTCTTCTGGCTACAGAAGCAGCCCAATACACATTCCCTGTGCATCACTAGATTCACTTTCGGTTTCACCAAAGAAAGACAAATTCCTGTCTCAGGTACCATCCCTTGGTATTGGCTTTCGAGGCTCCCCTTAATTCCTGCGTTCTGGGGTGGCAGTCTATGGACTCAGGACACCACCCACAGGTGCGGCAGAGCCCTTGCCAGGACCTGGACCCTGAGGACTCCACTGCACCACTCCCTGGGGCCAGGCACTCACCGCTGGTGGCCACCTGGAAAGGTGAGGGGTGTCCCTGCTCAGGGCTGCCAGCAGGAAGGAGGCGGCGAGCACCCCTTGCCCATCAGCAATGAGCATCCTGGGACCAGATTCCAGAAGAGTGCCCAAACCCAAATTTCCTTTCCTTTTCCTTTTTCCTTTCATTTTTCCTCTCCTTTCCTTTTTCCTTTCCTTTCCTTTCCTTTCCTTTCCTTTCCTTTCCTTTCCTT
>JAJEJO010044950.1:35260-47851 GCA_020662805.1 Glaucomys volans
TTTCCTTTCCTTTCCTTTCCTTTCCTTTCCTTTCCTTTCCTTTCCTTCTCTCTCTCTCTCTCTCTCTCTCTCTCTCTCTCTCTCTCTCTCATCTTGCTATCTCTATCTCTCTCTCTCTCTATATATATATATCTCTCTCTTTCTCAAACAGAAAGTGCTATATTATTAAAATAGAGAGGGACAGCAAGGAGTGTGTCTGTACTGGGATGAGGGATAGGATGCATAGATGGTACTATAGGACCACCTTGGTTCATATTAATTTGCTTTATACAGCAGATAGTGAACAACTAAGAAATAATTCTTTTGAGCTTGGTATGGTGATGCAGCCCAGTAACCCCAGCTACTGAGGAGGCTGAGGTAGGAGGAGGTCAAACTGGAGGCCAGCCAGGACAAATTATGAGATCCTGTCTGAAAATACAAAATAAAATCAAGTGGGGATGTAGCTGAGTAATAGAACAGTTTCCAAGTATGCATCAGGCCCTGGGTTTGATCTTGAGAGTGCTAAATAAATAAATAAATAAATAAATAAATAAATAAATAAAAATAATTCATTTGGTTATAAAGTTCACAGATAGCTACAACCTGTGAATAAGTTGAGAAAAACAAATATCAATGTTGATAATTAACCTGGAGACTCAAATAACACAGCAAAAGATATAACAATAGTTCCTGTTTCATAGACTGAAAAGTTAAATAAGAGTTCACCAGACTAAAATTTCAATACACATAGAGGTCTTTTGTTTAAGTAATTTTTTTTTTGTTCAAGTAGAGTGTGCCTATTAAAAAAAAGAGAGGATACCTCAGTAGACAGCTTAATGTACATATGCAACATGTATAACTGTATATCTGTGTATATCTGCTATCCCAATTTTCGAAAAGGGGCTTAACAATAACTAAGAAGCTTCCCTTACACGCCATCCTAGCCATTATCCCTTACCAAGGTTACCATTATGCTGACATTTACACATTAGTTTTTCTCTGCTTTACATTCTTTAATATTTATATATTTAAATATTAGTAGTTTAGATGGCCCTGTGGTTTGAACCCAGGGCCTTATCCATACACTAGCTCTACTAATGAGCTCCATCCACATCCTGTGAGGATTCAAATAACTTTCTTCATTCTCTGGTTGATTCTGCAGGCTTTCCTCCACACCTCCCACAGGCCCTCACCAATGTCACTGAGGATCTCTCAATTGCCAAGTTCTATGGGCTTTTTTCAGCCTCTCTGGCATTTGATCCCATGCCATTTGACATTCTAGACATTTCCCTTTCTGAACTCTCTCTCTCCTGTGTTTCTCCTTGCCATATTCTTTCTCATTTCTTTCTTAAACTTGTTTAGACAATGTATTCTCTGTGACTGGGTCCTCAGCTTTCTCTTTAAGTGATTTTTCCTACAGCAAAGCTTCAACCACTACAGTTATATGGTGACTCCCAAGTCGTTCTCCCCAGCTCCAGACCTCTTTCATGAGCTGGACACCTTGTGCCAGGTTCTCTGTAACATCCTGATGGGATGTCTCACGGGCATCTTATCCCTAATAGTCCTAAACCTGTCTCATCCCACCCGTCCAAACATGCCTCAGTCATGTTCTCTACCTGAATGAATGTTACCACCACCTGCAGGAACATCTTTCCTCAAGCCTGAGTGACATCTGAGAAGTCTTCCCTTAACCTTCTTATAGCATCCTTCTTCTTCCTTAGGACCTCTCACTTCTGTCTTCTTTCATATGTCACTTTCATCACTACTGATGCCTCATCATCTCTCTCCTGAATTACTCATGTTTTCATTCATTTTATTGTTTAGCAACAATTAATTGCAAACATTTTCAGCACTGCCCTTAAGTGTGGTAAATGATATGAAATAAATCGAAAGAGAAAATGCCTTCTTCCTCTGATTTCCTTGTCTTCACATTTTCTCTGAAATTGTAGTAGGTACACTTGATTCTGTGATAATGTTTCCTGGCCAAAAAAGGAAGAAAAACTTGCTCCATTCTCCAGTAAATTCAGATGAAAAATGGTAATAAACTCAGGTACCAAGTCTCAAGGGGAGACTTTGAAGGAGACCAAATCTGGGTCCAGGAGCTGAGATGGCACACATGTTAATGCTCCATCAAGGTCATGATCATTTTACCATGTTGTGCTGAAAATGTCACCACTGTATAGACAGTTGGGCAGATATAATTAGAAATGTGCAGTATGGGTCAGGTTAGTCCAGTAATAAATATGTGAAAAGTTTTGAGAAAAGAAAAGAAATAATATTTTGTGGAAGAGGGTTTCCCTACAGGGAAAGCCTCTCTGAAGCCCAAAACAAGAGTGCAAGTCATTCAGATAAAAATAGAACTTTATAGGAATTAAAGTACTAAGGCAGAAGAACCTTTAGGACATTCCAGAAGTTGAGTGAAGCCAGTTCCTGGACAGCACCCTCAGCTATCGATGGAAAGGCGGCCAGGGGCCAGATCCTGTAAGTATTGGGAACTTCTGTAAGGGGCTTATGGTGGAAAGCTGGGGTTTAAGCAATAGTGTGATACAATTCACTAATGCTGACTCTCAAAACCACATGAAGCACATGGATGGATGGGTGCCATTCCCCTTTGTCTGGACTTTAGCATCTCCATGTTTCCTCCAGGCATGACTGCTTCTGAAAGCTGATTGATGCAGGCTGCTCCTCCAGTGGACATGCTGTAATCACCTCACCTTGAAGACAAATCCAAAATCTGTGGATTACAGGCTAGAATTTCACTGTGTGGTCTTTGCTTACTTCTTCAGAGCTGCCAACCCTATAAACACTTGGTTTAACAGAAGGATAAGCAAATATAACATGAAAACTTAAGCCACTTAGAAATCATTTATTTTCTCATAACTACATGTGAGCCAAAGAAGAAATCAAAGTGTCATAAAAATAAAATAAAGAGAGTAGAACCAAGAGGCCTTGTTCCCAGATTTCAGGTGATATACTACAAAGTGAAGCTGCCACTTTGCACAGGGACCCTAAATTCTTTGCCAGCTCCATATCATACTGTATTCTCACAGAGTTGTTCTAGGGGTAGTATAAGGGCTCATGGGTTGGGCATGATGATGCACACCTGGTATTCCGGAAATTTCAACCTCATCAATCTTTGATTCTCAAAAAGATCTCCATGTACACTCTTATATTCCTGATGATCAGTTTAATTTCCGTGGTTAAAAAAATATTCAATAATCATTTCTAAGTCACAGTAAGGTAAATTTTATTCAAGACCATGTGATAGGTATGGGGACACTACAGCAGAGTCTTGCAGTGGAGAGAGAGACTGGGCTGGACTCTGAATGCAGCATAGGCAAGTTGGGAATTTACAGCCAAGAAGGAAGGCAAAGTCAGTGGACAGAAAGTTACCAAGAGGAAACAGCAGGCATCCAGGGGATTCTGGCTAAACCCACCTGACAGGATTCTTGCTGAAGACTGGCCAGAGTGGTCAGACATCACCTGAGTGATGTCAGAGGGTAAGGAATCTGATCAGAGAGTCATCTTGGTAAACTGATTTAGCCAAGTTGTTTGTTAAAGCTGGACTTTACCAGGAAATATGCAGCTGGGCCTAAGAGAAGCTTCAGGGGTCTGACTATAGTGTGGCCAAGCAAGTTTGTCACTTCTCATCCTTTAAGACACTGCAGGACCAGATCCAGGGAGAAGCTATATTACTGTGCAACTGATGTGGCACCTTCTGAGGCTTGTTGATGTCCTGGGCCCCCATTTCATGCATCCTCAGGCTGGATTGTCATACTGGTTCACACACCCCTCACCCTCTCAGGGAGGGAGGAATGGAACATGCACATGGCAGTGTAGGCACATGGAGCTTCTCACTTATTGTTGACAACATTGCCTGCATCCCTCTTGTTCCCCACTACTTCTCTTTCACTAGTGCACAGAGCTTTCCTTGAGGTTGATGACAAGTAAATCAATTCTAGGCTAATAATTCTTTGGTTTATGTGTCACTTCTGGTTTATGAAGTTCCTTCAAATATATTTTTTTCTTTTTTCTTTGTAGTACTAAAGACTGGGCATGCTGGGCAAGTGCTCTACCACTGAGCAACAATACCAGTCCCCCCACCCTTTTTTAATCCAGGGTCTCATAGAATTTCCCAGGCTGGCCTCAAGCTTTCAGTCCCCTGCCTCAATCTCCTGAATAGCTGGATTGTAAGTGTGTGCCATTATGTCCAATCTGGGAGCCCTTGTTTCATCCCTATGACAACTCTGTGAAAAAACAGCATGGTACAGAACCAGCAAAGAATATAGGTCCCTGGTGCAAAGTGGCAGCTTCATTTTGTGGCAAGTGGCCTGAAATCTGGACTGAGGCCTCTTGCTTCTACTCTCTTTACATCTGGTACTGTTATATTTTCATAGCACTTTGAGTGCTTCTTTGGCTCACATGTAATGATGAGAAAATGTATTTCTGAGTGACTTTACCTTTTATGTTATGTTTGTTTATCCTTCTGTTAATGAATTTTCAGATTTGTGGCTTAAGGAAGGTTGCCTGTGCTTAGACTATTCGTGATTTATTACTTTCTTGGTTAGTTTTGGGGGATTTCTTATTTTGTTTCTTAGCTAGAACAACAGATGTTTATTTTCTCAGAATTCTGGGGCTAGAAATCCAAAATCAAGGTGTGGCAGGGCTATGCTCAGTCTGAAACTGTGGGGATTCCTCCTTGCCTCTTCCAGCCTCTGGTGGCTGCTGAAACCCTTCCCTCCTTGGTGTAACTATATCATTCCAAACCTCTGTCCTCACATGGTGTCCTCCCTTCCTCTCTGTCTATAGAGACACATATGTGACCAGTCCCTTATGTGGACACCTGCCCCATTTTTTAAAAATTTTATGTATTTGCTGATGGCCACTTTGTAGCCTAGCATATTACCAAGTTTTAAATAAATGTTCCACAGATACTTGAAGAAGAAGGTGAGTGATCTCTTTAAGTAATACAAGTTAACCATCTCTTATCAGAACTAAATGGGAACAAGTGTTTGGGATTTGACATGTACCATAGGTAAATATGGTATATTTACCTTTGCATAATGAGAGATCTTGGGACGGAACCAAAGTTCATAGCACCTTCTATGCATAGCCTGCAAACGATTTTACATTACTTTTATTATTATATATAATATGTGCTGCCCAGCCTTTTGCCCAGAGTCATGGAGCTGATTGTCTATGGACTGAGACCTCTGAAACCATGAGCCTCAAATAAGCTTTTCCTCCTCTAAGTTGTTCTTAAGTGTTTTGGTCACAGTGGTGCAAATGTCAACTAAAGTATTCTAATATTAATAGGAGGTATTGTTTTATATATCTTGAAGTTCTGTTATTCAATTCACAAGCATTCACAATAGCTAAATTATTATGTATGAATCAATTTATAAATATTAAATAACACTTTATCAGACTCAGTATTCACCTTATATTATCATTTTTCAGATGAGTGTAATATCACCTATCACCATTTAAAAAATGTTTCTCTCATAGATTTTCTCAAAGATTTATTTCTAATTTATGTGGGTTTCTTATATTTTACAGATGAATTTTTCACTTTTAGCCAATTATTGAAATTTTGTCATCTGTAAGTTTCATCCATTCACATTTCATGCTTTTGAAAATTTGTATCATTTTATTCATTCCTCTTTTTAATTCTTTCCTTATATTTTCCATTCTCTCCTTTTCTTAGAGATTTTTTTTTCTTAGCTCTTTATTCAAGTGATTGGAACTTGTAAAATAAATAAGACTATAATGTTTTCAATATTTGTACCTACATTTTCTCAATGATATTAAGAATAAAAGAATATCCAGAGATTCGAGTTATGAAACGGCTGCTTAGAGCGTGCTCCCTGCCGTTTTCCTGGTGGTGTCTGCCTTATGGATGTCTCTGCGTCTCGGTGCCGAGCTCACAGACAGGCGGCCTCCCCAGGGACATGGTGTTGGAGAGTCGGGGTTTGCTGACCACCAAGTCCTCCGAAGCTCTCAGCGGACCTGAAGCGGCCAGCCGCCGCTTGGAACAGGAGTGCGACCATCGCTGCAGCGGTCCTACTCCCGCCACACCCACGACCAGCGAGAGCTGCGGCGGCCCCCGGAGAGGTTCGAAGAAACGGCCAAAGAATTGGCGAGAAGGAGTTGACAGATAGAAATTGGGACCAAGAAGATAAAGCTGAAGAGGTGGGAATCTTCTCAGTGACCAGTGAGGAAGTCTTGAAGAATAGAGCCATAAAGAAAGCAAAGCGGAGAAGTGTTGGAGCTGAATCGGACAGCGGAGGAGCCTTTAAAGGTTTTAAAGGCTTGGTTGTGTCTTCTGGAAGCGGAGGGTTCTCTGGATTTGGTAGTGGCCCTGGAGGGAAGCCTCTGGAAGGACTGTCAAACGGAAACAGCACTAGCGCCCCTCCCTTCACTGGTGCAAGGGCAGCAGCAGAGCCCAAGGCAACCGTTGGTTCTTTTGCTACAAATGGCCCTGCTGCTGTCTTGGTGGATAAAAAGATTCCAGATCCCAAAACCAATGGCAGCAGTCAGCAGCCCTCTCCTCTCCGGCCTTGCTTCAAGTTCTGCCTATGCAGGGAGCACCTACCACAAACAGCTGGCTGCGGGACTGGATCGTGAAGCTCGTGAACACAAACCCTCTGAGATCTGACACCCATCTTTAAGGACTGTGAGAAGTACCTGGCCACCATTGAGCAGCAGCACGAGCTCAGTGGCAGCGCAAACTCTGAGAGCCAAAGGAGCAGAATGTCGGCTGATGCGCAGCCCCCTTTCCTGCTCGGTCCAAGGAAACTACAACAGGAGGCAACGTTTTTGTTTCATGGCAACAAGAAGAGGACACATCTGAGAAGAAGGTGGAGATTGTGTCGGAAAAGAAGACCGACATGGCACCAGAAGCAGCGAGTGTCTCGATTTCGGCAAGAAAATTGATAGCTCCGTTTTAGGTTCATTAAGTTCTGATCCTTCAACTGGATTTTCATTCTCCCCTGGAAACTCCAGTTTATTTGGCAAAGATATTACCCAGAGTACACCAGTTTCATCACCATTTTCTGTTAAAACATTGGAGGGTCAAGCAGAAGGTGGCAGTAATGAATGCAAAGGTGGAGAGGGAGAGGAGAGTGATGAGCCTCCCAAGGTGGTGGTTACTGAAGTCAAGGAGGAAAACGCTTTCTACGCCACCAAGTGTAAATTGTTTTACAAAAAAGACAATTAATTTAAAGAGAAGGGTATAGGCACCCTCCATTTAAAACCTACAAGCCAGAAGACACAGCTCTTAGTGCAGGTTGATACCAATTAAGGCAACTTACAGTTGAATGTTTTGAATCCACCCAATATTCCATGTACCCGGAGAGGGAAAAATAACGTGCTTATTGTCTGCATTCCAAACCCCTCGCTTGATGAGAAGAGTGCCACTCTCCCTGCCACCATGTTGACTCAGTTGAAAACTAGCGAGTATGCAGATGAGTTACACAGAATTTTACTAGAGAAAAAGAATGCCAAAAGGTGAAGTCGGAGGAGACATTAACAAGTTGCTGCTTCCCCACCTCTCCTTAAACTTAGTTTTTCTTTTCTTTGACTTTCTAAGGACTTCTAGATAACTTAAAACTGTTGTGGGGAAGATTAAGGCCAATAAAACCTTTCGATGTTTTATTTCAGTGTCAAGGAACTGTGTTCTCCCTTCTTAAAAACTGACAACTGTGCAAAATACCTTCAAATGAAACTTTTTGGAAGTTTTTTTAATGTTCGTTTGTTTATTAAACTAACTGTTAGTGATTTCTTAATGGACTACAATCAGGGTATGGATTAGCATTCCCAAAGGCTTTTCTGATCTGTGGGTTTCGGGGTCACTGCCAGCACTGGCAAGGCTTCCGACAGGGGTCGCAGCAGCCAGGAAGAAACCTGCTGGTGTGTTCTTACCTGTGGGCGTGACCAAGTGCTGTGCAAAACCAGCACCACCAAATGAACCATGCCATCAAGCTGTGACGGACGTTTGTCTTCTGCTGTGGTGTACATGTTATTTTCAGGCTGCAGTGTGGATGCTCAGCATTCACTGTCAGTAATCATTAGCTTATGATTTGCAAACGTTGGCCTTTAACCCTGTGGGCTGCTATAGTGCAATTCAGGAACTGCATTTTCATTTTAAGAGGAAGCAGGCTGCTCAGGAAGGAGTTCTTGGGTTTTGCATATCTGGTTTTGTAGTTTTTATTCATGAGGTGCTATTATTTACCCTCCAGAGACAATTAAAATAGAAGGGAATTATTGCCAGGAATGGGTTTTAAAAGCACAAATTTGGTAGCTTATCATTTCTAGACCATGGACATGGACATGGGGGCATCAAACCCTTAGGGAAAATGTGAAGGCAGACTGCGCTGGAAAAGAAATGGGCACATAGCCATTGTACCTTCCAAGACACTGCAGAGGTAGAAAGTAATAGACTCACCTGCGGAGCAGCTTGGATTCTCTAGGAAGCATGGATGTAAGGTAGTAGAAAAGGAAACCATACATGAAGTTTGCCTTTACCTTTTTTTTTAAGAATAAAATATTGAGTGTGTCCATCTGGAGCAGTGGTTACACACAAGAACATCCAAGTCCCTTCTCCAGAGCTGTCAGGTAGCACTACTTGCTTTGAAGACTAGGCACATGAATTACATGCAAGACTTAATGTCTAGATTCCCACTTTGATTCCTTGTGCTAGTGCCAGCTGATGCTGCTCAGGGCTTAGGGTCACTGCCCACTGTATGTAATGTGTCTGATTTAGAGTAATACAAATAGTTGTGGGTGGTGTGGGTACTTTTAGAAACTACAGTCTTAAGGTGTGAAGCATGGGGCGCCTGGGATGTGACAACTCACTCCTGAGCCCCTGAGGCAAGGAGATGCCCATTACTACGAACTTTTCTGATTCCAGTGAGAGAATTTGGCTTAGTGTGTGGCTTTGAATAAATACATTTGGAGAGGTATGTGTGTTGTGCTATTAGGGATGTGGTTCAACTTTTACTATATTGTGCACCCTAGGGAGGAAGTGGCAGATAGTTTTGCATTTACCTTTAGAATTGAGAATGCTCAAGAGTTTTTGTTAAAGATGATTTATGGTAAGCAAGTGGCTGACACTGTTGAATAGGGTAGGGCACCCTGCCATGTTCACATAAAGTTTATCCAACTTTCCAAAAACTGGAGGGGAATTAGGGAAACACATTTCAGGATGTGACAGCTGAGCCTCACCTGCTACCCTAACACCAGCCAGCATGGTAACTCCCAGGCTGCAGAAGAGCAAAGCAGTATCTGCAAGGCGGGACATGGCGACTCTGCACTTGCCATGGATGTGCACAGAGACAGCATGACGGTTGGATGGCCCTCTGCCTCCTCCTCTGGAGCCAGCTTGTTTCTCAACTAGTGGATGCATGTGGCTTTTCTTTTTTCCTAACATTCCCAGCAATTTTTTGCTGCTAATACTATCATTATTAAAGTGAGAAGTACAGGGGAAAATGATATGTATACCAAGACTCAAGATGTGATATTTTCATACAATTTTTTATGCTTTAGGATCTTGCTGGACCCACTTAGTGTATTTGTATAAATAAGCCTGAGTATGAGTGGATTTTACCATAAAATCCAACACCTTATATATTGCTTGGGGGAAGGGGCCCCTGGAGGGCTCACGTATTTTTTCTCCATTGTTAGTAACTTATTCTAGCTTATGGGTTATTTTAGTCCAATTTTTTTTAAATGTTAGAAGTTAGACTTCAGAATGTCAATATGGACTGAAAATTTCCTTCTTTAGTTTGAAAATCCAAAACTTGCAGCACCTCATGTACTAGACCTGAAGTGGGGCTCATTTATATATATATATATAATATATATAAATAAATATATATTTATATAAAATATAAATATAAACATAAATATAAATATTTATAAATATATATTTATATTTATATATAATATATATAATATATAACATTATATATATAATATATAACATATATTATATATATAAATGTATATATATATATAAAAACACCGACACATACACATATATATATATTTTAGATTCTAAGTCAAGTTTAATCTCAATCTCATTCTGGAAGTGGGAACTTTAAGAAAAAAATGATCTGTCATACTGGCAGAGGAGAGCAGGGTGTCAAAACTGGTCTTTTCTTTCAATCCTGCGCTGAGCACAGGCTCTGTTCCTGGCCAGTGGCAATCATGGTAAGGACTAAGGATCTGCATTTGATGCAGGCAAAATTGTAAGGGACATGCAAAACTTCTTAGCAGTCAAATAGGTAAGTTGTTTGTTTTTTATTTTGTGCTAAGTATCCCATGGCCTTTTTTCACCCCAAACTGATGGGTCCTTTATTCCCAGTAAGAAGAATGTGAGTGTTGTGTTGCCTGCCATACTAGAATCACACTGGAAACGCGGGTTTTTAAAGAACTTAAGTGTTTTACGTGGAGGCCAAATCTGACTGTGGACTGATTTTCTTGAAGAGAATTACTGTTATATAGTTCAATTCTAATCATATTTTATGCTGCATGCCAAAAAAAATTTGCCTGTTCTTGGAGAGAAAAATATTTCATCTTAGCATTAGAATGCAAAACAGGTTTTCACCAAGAGCCTTTCGCTGTGTTGTTGAAGGTCAACAGGTCTCATCCTTGGCTTCCTCAGTTGCTGCAACATCTCTGCAGAGTCAGTGCAGGGGTGACCCATTAGAAGGATCTGCATACTCTGGCTCTCTCAAACCCGAGTCTTCTCATTCTCAAAGTGCAAACTTCAAGGGAAACATGATTTGTTCTGCAGTACCATGTAGAGGACAGCAGTATGTCAAGACTGGTCTTTTCCTCCAATCCTGCGCTGAGCACAGGCCTCTGTGTGTTCCTGGCCAGTGGTAATCATGGTAAGGACTCAGGACTCTCCCTTTGATGCAGACACAACTGTAAGAGAGATGCCAAACTTCTTAGAAATCAAATGGATAAATTGTTTCTTTCTACTTTAAATAGGAAATTGTTTTCTAAGACTAAAATACTTGAATTGTCAAACATAATCTCAGTTTGTGTTAGTTTTGAATGATCCCATTGTGGAAGTGTTAATCCATGAAATGTGAATAAATGGAAAGTAATCAAACAAAAAAAGAATATCCATTAACTATTTGTGAAACAACAGACCAAATTTTAATGGTAACTTTTGGTAGTGTATGAGCTGGCTGCTGGGTGGCCCGTGTTTTAATGTTTTTCTTTGATTAAGTTTTTGGAAAATTGGAAACTCAGTGGTTACTACAAGAGCCAAAAACAAACAAATAAACAAACAAACAAAATAAGAAATATGTGCACATTGGAGATGTGTGTGTCTGTGTGTGTCCTTTATCTGATGTATTTTAATGTTTGTCCCTCCTTCTGGTTCTCATTGCAGCTATTTCATGAGATAGCTGTGTCCTTCACAGTTCATGTCACTTAGGGTGAGCAAATGCCACCTTCCAAGTGAGCTTCACTGGGGCTGAAAGGAGAGGGAGTGTTACGGTCATGGTTGCATTGCAAATATTTTCGCATATTCTTTAGTTGGGCTTCACAGAAGCCCCAGATATTATCATGCTTATTTTCTAGATAAAAATTCAATCTCAGGAGAGTTAATAGTTGTCCAAGATCCCAAGACCCAATATCATGAACCTCAGAGGCAAACATTCAGCATGAAATAAAATTGAAACTCTGGTCAAAATCATCTGACTCTAAATACAGTGATCATTTACCTGCCACATATATGAACTCATGGTGTGGCTCTCTATTTAACTATGTCACTCAAAGGCATTTGGGACAGCTCAGGACCAAGTTCAGGAAAGAGTCTGAGTTCATGTTGGCTTATTAGACATTGTTTCTTTATATGTCCAGCAGGTGGCGGTGCAGAACTAAGCAAGTCTGTTGCTTCCTTCCATTATTATTATTATTACAGCCTTACAGATTCTGAGAATTTCCAAAGCAAAAGTCTATTTTGCATCTTAAGCACAATAGGAAGAAAATAAAGAAGATATATTTTAGAAGTTTTTTGTTTTTTTTTTTTCTGGGTGACTCAATTCCCAAGAAAAGAATCTGGATGACCTGACAGAATGAGCTCAGCAGAACGTACAAGGCAGCTCTGCCCACAGCAACTTATCCAGCCCCAGTGACCCAGGAAATCCTGACATTATCTGAGAGTTTGTCCCATTGTATCCATGTATCATTTTTTCTCCTTCGTGAAGTAATCCATTTGATGGATCAATCCTTTAATAGCTACAGGGACTACTGGGGCAGGTCTTGAAGTAGGTCACTAGAAGTTTTTCCTAGATTCTCCCAGATCCATTTTTTTTCTCTTTCTCTCTGCTTCCTTACACCCATGAGGGGAGGAGCTTTCCTCTGCCATAACATTTTGCCATGATGCTTCTGCCTTGGAGCTGGCCAGCCATAGACTGAATCCTCTGAAACCATGAGCCAGAATGCATTTGCTCTCCTCTAAGCTGTTCTTGTCAGGTATTTCAATCCCAGAAGTGAAAATCAGATGAACACATTATCTTTATGCGTTACAAAATATATATTCTATTTCTCAACCAGATCATATGGGTTTTGAGTGCATGCCTTCTATTTCTT
>JAJEJO010044952.1:0-11762 GCA_020662805.1 Glaucomys volans
CAGCCAGGCCTCTTGGCCCTGCTGCCCTGGGCACCTGCACACCTGCAGAGCCAACACAGGCCACTTTAATTCCAGCTCCAGGTGGGCAGGACAGCTCCACCCTCCTGGGTTCTGGGACCCATCCCTGGGCTCCTGCAGAGGGGAGGCCAGCTCACCTGGTGTAGTAGGTCCAGGTGAGGCCGTAGGTGAGGAGGAAGCCAGCCCCCATGAGGGCCCCCCTGAGCAGGGTGAGGACCAGGGGCCAGGAGCCCTCCTGCTTCTCAGGGACACACAGGCAGGAGGAGGAGCTTCCTGGGAAAGGGGAGGTGGTGAAGCTCTATCCCCAGGCCTCAGCCCTCCCCCACCCAAACCCCTGGCCAGGCTGCTGCCCTTAGCAACCCCCCTGCTACTCACTCTGCACAAAGAGGCTCAGGGAAAGGTTCTGGGAGCCCAGCGGGTGTTGAACCTGGCAGGTAAACTCCCCTCCGTCCTCAACCCCCACACAGGGCAGCTCCAGGACCCCAGACGCTGAGACCTGGGAGGGTCTCAGGGCCCAGGTCTTCCAGAACCAGCTCAGCGAGGCAGACGGGTTGCTGTCAGCCATGCAGACCAGCTGCAAGGACTGGCGCTCCAGGACGGGCAGCGATGTGGCACTGCTTGGGACCTTCAGGGCTGGGTGGGGGAGACACAGCAGGTGGGGAAGCTGATGGGTCTGTGTCTCCCTCTTTCATCCCACTGAGCGCAGCAGAAAGACAAGACCTTGTGGCAAGGACTGAGAAGGGGTCAATTCTAGTGAAGAGGTGTCCCTGGGGGTCAGGCCAGGCCATCAGAAGGACAGGTGGATTGAGCCTGGACGGAGGAGGATGGCTCTCATTGTAAGAGAGGGAGGTGGCTCAGGGAGCCAGGGACCAGGAATTGACGCAGCTTGGTGGTTGAGGAACCAAGCACTGAGAACCAGGTGCCCAAAGTGGCACAATGGCGGGGACATCAGGACTTTAGAGCCTTAAATGCCCAGCTGCAGACTGCAGGCTTTGTCCTGAGGGTCCTGGAAAGCAGAGGAGCTGTGAACAGGCAAAGGACAGGAGCAGCACTGGGTCCAGAAGATCCTGCAGGGACCAAGCAGAGCCTGGGCAGGAGAAGATGGACAGGAGGCAGGGAGGCTGGGAAAGGGCTGAGGCTAAGGTCTAGGTTTGACAGGCTGGGTCTGGAGCCAAGGGGAAGGAGAGGAGGGAAGTGATGTTGCAATGTCCAGATAACCCCCATAAGAGAAGGGGAGCTGGAGAGGCGTCGGCTGGAGAGGCTGTGTGTAGCTCGTGGCCCCAGGAAAGGGTGGCAGAGAGCTGTGGGAGGCACCAGGACAGAGCTGGAGGAGCAATGAGATCGCCCAGGAAGTGGAAAGAGAGAAACAGAGGTCCTGGGCAGAGCTGAGGGGAGTGGGGCCATCGGTGGCCCTGAGAACAGAGGACCCCGTAAGAGATGGAGGCTGCCGAATCAGAGGAGGGCAGACAGGCCTGTGAGAGCCGGATGCAGCGCCCCAGCAAGGGCAGAGGGCAGCAGGCGGCAGTGGGGCAGCAGGGAGTGGCGAGTCTGTTTGCCAGTGCAGTTCAGTTCTGCAGGGCGAGGCTCTGCACACTCATTGCATGACCCTGTGAAGGACAGCTGGGCTGCCCAACCCGACCCACAGAAATGGCCAGAAGGGTCACTTGTGCACGTTCACATTATCACAGTCAGGAGTGCAATGGAAAAGAAGAGAAGGGATCGCCAAAGCATTGCTGGATCTGTCCATGGGCGATCTTACTGAGGGTGCAGGGATGGCCCTAGCCAGGGACTGAGGAGGAGGGTCCCATCCCTGGGCTGTGAGCTGGGGACTTGCAGAGAGCTCCCAGCCCAGCCGGGAGGGGGCGGCTCCTCCCTACCTGTGCCATTTCTGAAGAAGATGTGGACGCTGAGGTTCTGAGGGGCATCTGGGTGGAAAGACAGGGTCCTGCTTCAGATGGAGGTACCCAAGGGAAGGTGGGGTGCTGTCTTCTGACCACTCCCCACCTGGACTGCAAGTGCTCAGTTCCACAAACAAGGTGCCTCAGGTTGTCCTCTTTCTCACACTCTCCTGCACACACACACACACACACACACACCACTCACAATGCCCTGGGGACCCTGCTGGCCCTCGTGCACTCACAGGAGACATTGAGCTAGACAGTGCTCTCCGTGGTCACCTCAGTTCCATGAAGTTTCACCTGACAGGTGAGGCTGGTGTTGTGGTCCTGGGGCCGAGGGGTGAGGCTGAGCACTGGGGACTGGAGGGCCTGGGGGTCCATGGAGTTAGTGGCAGCCCCCATCCAGGAGAACAGGAGAGGTCCTCCCCCTTCACAGGACCCTGGCAGGTGGCAGCTCAGGCTTGTGGGGTGGCCAGAAGACAGAGGCTCCAGAAAGTGGATGACGGGCTTCTCTGTCAGGGCTAAGGAGGAGAGGGGGAGCTGCCTGGGCCCCAGAGACAGGGACACCCAGGGGACCCTGAGAGTGACTGGTGCCTCAGGGCCCAAGCTGGCCCCAGGTCCCATACCCCTCTGACCACCCAGCCCCAAGGGTAGTTCAGGGTGGCCCTCACGTCCGGTCTCTGTTCTAATACAGGGGTCTCCACTACCCAGCTCCCATCCTGGGCCCCTGCCTACCTGTCACCTGCAGAGTCAGCTTCTTGTCTTTGTAATGGTGACTTGTTTTCAATCCTATATCTGCTCTCAAGACGTAGCTTCCTGCATCCTCCCACCTTGCATCTGTGATGCTCAGAGAGCAGTTCTTGGCCCTGACATCCCAAGGAGGTGAAATTGGCCCCTGGTTTCCTTTTTGATGTGTCTGGTTGGGTGGTTTGTGGCCACAAGACCAGGATAGTATGTCTCTTCCTCCCCATCCCGGAACCAGGAGATGTAGACCTGGCTGGGGGAATTCCACCTACTCCAGGGGTAGGAGAAGGAGCAGGACACCAGGACACACAGGCCAGCCTGCACTGTCACTGGGGAGTCCTGCAGCTGGAGTTTGAACCAGCTGGATCTTCCTGCAGGGACCCTGGGGGGACACAGAGGCTCAGCTCAGCCCCGCCACCACCCTGGTCAGCCCCTCCCTCAGCCCACTCACCTGCCCAGAGCAGGGCAGCAGCAGCAGGGGCAGCATCCTGCATGTGCCAGGGCGGGACCAGCCCAGGGACCAGCCTCAGAACATGGTGTGGGGCAGGGTAGAGGAAGCCCTGGCAGGAAGGCAGCTGGTGAGCAAGAGCTGTGGTCACCCGCCAAAGGGGAACTTGGGAGCCACATGCCATTGGTGGTAAGGTGGGGCTGGGAATCAGATGATCTCCCTTCCAAGCCTACAGATGCTGCTGGGATGAGCCTGAGGTCCCCAGAGGATGTGAGTCTTGTCCAGACAGGAAGCTGGAAATGATCCCCTACAAATGTGTTTAAGTCAGCAGTGAGATCAGCAAGGGAGTGGAGCAGGTAGGAAAGAGGAAGGACAGCTGGGCACAGGGACACACACCTGTAATCCCAGTGATTGGGAGGCTGAGGCAGAAGGATCCCAAGTCACAAGTTCGAGGTCAGATGAAGCCACTTAGTCTAATGCTCAGCAACTTAGACTCTGCCTCAAAATGAAAATTAGAAAGGGCTGGGATGTGTCTCAGTCATTAAGTGCCCCTGGGTTCAATCCCCAGGAACAAACACACTCCCTCTGTTAAAATTCATAGTGTGGCTTTTGTTTTCATACTCAACTTAACTCATTATATCTAAAGAGATGAAAAGATGGACATAGGAAAGTTCACATGCCTTCATAATAACTTACAGCCAGCTGGGAAGAAAGAGAATTTCTCCAACAAGTTAAAAGGTGTCTTCAGCCAACATCATGCCAGCATCAGGTCCTAAGGCACAGAAATAAGTAAAGGTATAAGAATTGAGAGTAGAAAAAAAGCAAAACTACTCTGAGATTTCATCTCACACCAGGCAGAGTGGCAGTCATCAAGAATCCTATCAATAATAAGTGCTGGAGAGGATGTGGACGAGAGGAACACCTTTACTCTCTTGGTGGGAGTGTGAATTAGCACAACCACTGTGGAAATCAGTATGGCGTTTCCTCCAGAGACTAGGCGTGGATCCACCATGTGACCCAGCTGTACTGCTCCTTGTTTTTTGTCCTGAAGAATTAAAGTCATCTTAACAGCAACACATGCACACCCATGTTAACAGCAGCACAAGTCACAATAGCCACACTATGGAACCAGCCCAGGTGGCCTCGGTGTCCATCAGAGGATGAATGGATAAAGAAAATGTGGCGTATATACACACAGAGGAGCTCTACTCAGCCATAAAGAATGAAATTATGTCATTTGCAGGAAAAAGGATGGACCATGTTCATGTTAAGCAAAATCAGCCAAACTCAGGAGGTCAGGGGTCATATGTTTGCTCTTATATGTGGAAGCTAGAGAGGGAAAAGGAAAAGAAAGTTGGGGGTGCAACTCATGAACATTTAAGGGAGATCAGCAGAGGAAAGGGACCAATGGCGGTGGGGGGCAGGTGGGATGGGGAAGTGACATTGGCCAAATTATGCTGGTATATCGTGTGCATGTATGGACACATAGCAACAAATCCCATCATCATGTGCAACTCTAATGCACCAACAAACATATGGAAGGAGGAAAAGACAACTTGCTTCATGAAGGATATCACTGCATGTCCCTAAGAACCCAAAGGGGCACATGGATGAACTTGGGGCTTCCAAAGGGAGTCAGCAAAGCTACTGGACATTGATGGGATTACAAAAAGCAGGGTATTTCTGTATCACAGTAATAATGAAAATAGGGCTTTCTGGAAGCTGCTGCTGGCAGTCGTGTCTGTGAGAGTCAGTTACAACAGGACCAGGCCTGAAGGGTCCCGAGTGGTGAGCCAGCTCCACCCTGCACTGGCTGAGCCTGCCGGATGGGCAGCTAGGAGCAAAGTGTGAGCTATTTCCTGTGAAGAAAAGCAGAACTGCCCAAACCTTTTCATTAACTAACTAGGGACTTTTGATAGATCCCAAAAGTCAGCAGGATGACCGTGACCAGGGGAATGTGTGCTGTCCCCTGTCTGTCCTGTGAACCTCACCCCCTTGCACTCTCTCCATGGAGTCCCTGAAACACTTGGTTTGGAGCTGCCCAGCTCAGGAACTGCTGTTGAGTATTTAAAAAATCTTTAAAATTATACTGTGCCTCAAATTACTTCTTAACGTATCAAAAGTTATGATAAACCTAGAATGTATCTAAGTATTTAGAGGCATATCTGGCAAAACCATGGTGTCTCCATCTCTATGGAGGAAATCGGGCCTCTGTATTGAAGGGCATTCAAGATTCAGTGAAACTGAAAACAGGCCATGCTAATAGGAAAGGAAAAGTGTATAACATCACCTCACTCGGACCAATCACGGGAAGCAACACATGACATCATTACACCCCTCAGGTCCCTGGGGGGACTCATCACCATATTGTGAAATTCATACTGAAGCAGAAATTTCCAGGTATGCCAAGGTAATTATGGAGACCAATGAGTAGTTCTGCAAGATACCAAGATATCCTACATCAGAGAAACTGAGATGCTGCACTGACATGGGAATTGCCCAACTCACTGAGAGGAGAGGATGGAGAACATGGATAGACTCCTTAACCACAGGCACTGTCATGCACGAGAGTGGAGATGATAGAGAAGGACAGAAAATGGACAGCACACAGACCTGGAGCCCAGAGCTGCCCCTCACAAGGGGCATGTCCACTGTCCAGCAAGTGTCAAACCCTCCTAAGGCTCCAGTGACCAGGAGCCCAAGCCCCCCTGACTAATGCAGGGCCCAGACTCAAGAGCACCACCTGTAAAGAAGGCCCACCATGACCAACACATGCACGAGAATATTCTCTGTAAGGCAAAAGGAGCAACCAAAAAACCAAGAGATTTTCATCCAAGAGATTTTATTTGGAGTGGCACAGTGGCCGCTCAGGGTGAAGAAGGCAGCAGCAGCAGCAGAGAGAGAGAGAGAGAGAGAGAGAGAGAGAGACAGAAAGAGACAATGACCCTAAGTTAAGTACCTTCTTAGGGGTAGGTGTTGAACTGGGATTGGCTGCAACTGCGACTTTTAAATTCATTGCCTGAGGTGTTCCCTGAGCAGGATCCTGTGTCTGGGGGATTGCCTAGTATATTTGGGGGATTGGCTAAAAGTGTTTGGGAAAAGCTTGGGTTGCTATTGGCTGAAGGCAAACAGGAAAGGATTGAGCTGCTTGAGGAAGTGCATTCAGTGGCTGGCTAGGTGGAGCTTCCCTGGGAAAAGGAGACTGACCAGCCTGTCCAACATTCTCGACATCCATCATGGTCCCTGTGTGCCAATGAGAGCCGCAGTGACAGTCCCCTCCACAACTGCCAAAAGAGCACAGTCTGTGCACAAAGGAAAAGGTCAGTGCTGGCAGGAGTGTGGAGAATCCGGGAGGCGTGTGCAACGCTGGTGGGATTAGAGTGTGCTGAGCGGGTGGCGCTGCACCTGCTGACAAGGACAACCCGAGTCACGGAGCACTGGTGGGTCCCCTCAGAGGTCATTGCCAAAGGAATGCGGAGACCTTGGCTCCAGGAGAACTTGGACACCAACCTCCCAGCAGTGCCACTCATGAGGCCCAATGGTGGCAATGGCCTCCTGTCATGGTCAGGCCATGGGCCCCGTGGCCTTGCCAATCCAGGCAGATGCCACCCTAGGAAGGACTGAGAGCTCCATAAGTTACAGGGATGAACCTGAGAATCACTCTTTGGTGAAGGAGGCCAGACACGGAGGCCACGTGGTGGGATCCACTCCTGAGCGACATGCACAGAGCAAAGGCACGGAGGGGAGCAGGTGGTGTCGGCCAGGGGAGAAGACGGGCGTCCTGGGTGCGGGTTCCCTCTGGGGTGACGAAAGCGTTCTGGAGCCACAAGGTGGTGGTGGGTGTGCATCACTGCACACGTCCAAACCCACATTCTTGTGCAAAGTGGGTTGGGCTGGGTTTCATGCTGTGTGGATTTTATCTCAATAGAGACGTACAGATAGTAATTTTAAAAGCTCATGGAGATTAGAATTTTCACCAGACACTGGCAAAGATCCAAAGGGTCTTCCAGGAGTCGGGGTGTCTCTCGGTGCTGGGTAGGTCCTGAGCCCTGGGTTCAATCCCCACACCTGAAACACAACCAAACACAAGGTTCTCCCCACCCTGGCTTGCTGGGAATGCTCAGTCACACCCCTCATGTGTGGGAACTTATTTCCATACTCAGGGGACCAACACCTGGTCATGCTTCTCAGAATGAGAAGAACTTGTGACCCGGATGCATTCTGCCTTCAGGAGCTGAGCTCACTGCCCTGCACACACGGCTGGGAAAGGAGGGTCAGGACTAGCCATGGCACACTCCCGTCAGCTGAATGAAATCGGGGCCAGGACTGTGGGTTGGTCAGAGACATCACTATATCAGGACCATCATCAGTGTGACACCATCATCACCGGAACAAGGACCCTGAGTGTTACTGACATGCAGAGACTTGTTATTGCTTAGTTGGACAAACCAAAGCTCAGCACAGCCTGCGTGGACACTGGCCACTCTGGGAGGGGCCTGAGCTCTGGGGACAGACTGCTGTGCGTGTCTGCATGTGCCCTGTGACTGTGTCTCCTCCACAAGTGCTCAGATCAGAGCTGTTGGGGAATCAAAAGAGGAGGCTGGGAAGCCCAGCTTTGCTGTGTGAATGTCCCCCTGTCCTTGTGGTGGTGAGGGGCAGGTCCTGGAGTCCCAGGGAGCCCAGGAGGTTGGGGACAGGAGCTCAAGGCATCCATGGGGTGTGGGTGGGGAGGGGTCACTGGGTTCCCCAATAAGGGGCTCTGTCACCAGTTGAGTCCAGGATGAGGGGACCCCAGCCCTGCCCTGAGCTGAAGAGGCCCTGCTCCCCCAGCCCCAGCGAGGCTCCTCCCTACCTGGGTCAGCTCCTGGGGAGACCATGCCTGGGGGTTCTCTGCAGCATCTGGTACAGGAAGACAGGGTTTGTTCCCCTTTAGGTGGATTTAGGGTGAGGTAAAACAGCACTCCCCACCCTCATCCCAGAAAGCACAGACACACAGAGGGACAGGGCCTGGGCCCTTCCACATCCCTGACTCAACCAAGCTCCAGGACATGGTCACAAAGTGTTTCCTGCTCTGGGACCCAAGCCCTCTTCCCTGGCCCCTCACTTCCCCAGGGAGCCAGGTGTCCTGGCTCATCACTCACAGGTGACAAGGAGCTGGATGGTCACACCAGCTGCAGGGAACATCACCTGACAGGTGAGGTTGGTGCCGTGGTCTTGAGGTCGCAGGGTGAGGGTGAGCACCGAGGAGTGGGTGATGCTGGGGTCCAGGTAGGGCACAGAGGTCTCCACCCAGGAGAAGGTGGGGGGCATCCCCTGCTAACAGGCCTAGGGCACAGAGCAGTTCAGGTTGCTGGGATGGCCAGACTCCAGGGTTCCAGGGATGAGGATGTCAGGGCTGTGGCTCAGGGCTGGGGAGCAGAGGGGGACAGGAGGTCAGGAGGGAGGGCGGGAGGTGCGGCCCTGAGAGAAGCTCAGGCTGAGAACCAGCTGCTCCCTGAGCCCCAGATGTTGGCCCCACCTCTCCCAGGTCTGGGTCCCCCAAGCCCTGCCCCCTGCCCGATGACCTCCCTGAGGCTGACCTGGAGCTGGAGCCTTACCTGTCATTCACACTGAGACCTGGTCTGCATGCTAATTCCATTTAAAACCTCCTTCCTCTATCTGAAAGAAGTGCCAGCTGTTGATGTTCCAAGCATCTCTGAAGCTCAGGGAGCAGTTCTTGGTTCTTGGGTCCCCAAGGAATAGGAACCAGCCCCGGGTCTCCTCTAGCATGTTCCCAGTATAGTCTGGCCCTTCAGGGAACAGTAGCCAGAGATGGGGCCAATCGCTGAGCCAGGGTAGGAGAAGCTGCAGGGCACCAGGATTCACAGACCCTCCTGCACTGTCATGGACCTCAACACATCCAGCCTATAGCTCTGATCCTGAGCCTGGGACCCCAGGGGAAGCTGAGGGCCAACCCTCCACGGCCCTCCCCACAGGCCCACTCAACAGCCCACAGCAGGGACAGCAGCAGCCACAGCATCAGGGAGGCAGAGGGCTCCTGGCTCCTGGGAAGGTGCAGAGCAGCGAGAGCGTGCTGAGGAGAAGCTGGGGAGGGCGGAGACCTGGACAGTTCTCAGAAGAGGAACCTCAGACCCACTCGCCCTTGCAGTCCATCTCCTCTGTGCTGAGAGGACAGTAACCCCACAGCCAGGGACCCCAAGTTCTGCCAGAGAGGAGCGGAGGAGAGCAGAGACCCTATCCAGCCCCCATCTTGAGTGTTTCCCTGGAACACTCAGGACAGGACCAGGACCCTGGGGACACTGAAATCATGTGACGTTAGCTGGGATCTGAGTCCTCCCGCCATGAGGGGCTTTTCTGAGTACTACTGTTCACACCAGGAGCTGGCCAACGCCTGCCTGCACCTAGAGCCAGCCTGGTCTCCTCCCATGGAGTGGTGGGTCCTGCAGGAGGGGCTCTGAGGGGCCTGTGTCTGGAGCAGAAGAAAGGCAGAGGCAACACCCGCCAGCCATTCACTCTCTCTGCAAACCCGCAGGGAGCTCTCTGCACTGCTGAGAGACTGCAAGAGGCCAGTCCACCTGGTCCCCACCTGGGATGCCCCACACAGGAGCCTCAGGTCTCAGGCTGCTGGCTCCACAGCTGGGGTGCTGGTGAGCCTGCCCCGTGTCTTGGTAGCATGATGGGTGTGTTTGTAAATGTGAGCACAGAGCTGTTCCCAGCATCTAGAGCAGACTCCCAGGTCAGTGACACCTCTAGAATAGGAACCCTGCGGTGTCCTCAGGTGGGCCCATAGTGGGAGCAGGATTTTCCAACCAGCAAGAGGGAGCTTCCCTCCCAAGAGTGCTGCCTGCTGAGTATGCACTGCGGCAATGGGGACGTCCCTGACATGCACATTGGCACTTGTACATTGGTGTGCTTCTCACCAGTAAGTGGCCTCCAGGACGCCAGGTGTTCAGACAGCCCCAAGGGATCACATGGACAGGGTGACGTCCAGGTCATGGCTTCCACCTCGCCCAGCTGAGGCTCCAAGTCTGCCTTCACTTCCTGGCAGCACGTGTTGCAGGGTCATGGTGAGGTTGGCGCTGTGTGAGCACGTCCTCCTGTCACCACAGAGCAGCCCACGAGGTGCCTTGCCGCCTCTTCTACACATTCACCAGGTGACAGTGACACCAGGTGACACCAGTGGTCAGGCTCTGGTGACTGTGAAAGACAGCTGCTCTAAACATAGAACACATGGACAGGCTGCTGCTTGTGTGGACGTGAGTTCACATTTCACTGGGGTGAGGATTTAGGAGACCTGTGCCTGATCCGTGTTGAGGGCAAGTTCACGTTCAGATGAAATTTCCAGACTCTTCCCCAGCGAGGTGGTGCCTTTGGTTCCCCACCGACAGCCTCAGTGAGCTCTGCTGGCTGCAGGTCCCCTCAGCATTTGGTGTCCTCAGGTGATCTTAGATCAGTTTATTGTTAACCTTCCTTTTTTCCTTTGTAAAGTTTCATTAGTGCATTGTCGTTGTGCCTGAGAGCGGGGTTCATGTGGACAGGGTCATCTGTGCAGGGAGGTCCTTGGCTGCACTTCAGTTCCCAGGGCTCTGTCCCTCCCTCCCTCCTTCCTCCCCTGGACCCTCCCTCTCCCCACTGGGCTTCCTTCTCCTTCCTCACTCTTCTCTCAATGGGAACAGTGTTGATACCCCTGAAGGTGGAGTTCAGGAGCTGGATTCCTGGAGACACAGCCATGACTGGGTTCATTTCATTCCATGCTCCTCTTCCTGTCCCTCCATTTCTCCCATGGAATGGGCCCACACCACACCTGGCTGCCATCTGGAACGTCACAAGGCCAACGCTGTGGAGCAGGATCTCCCCTGGTGACTGGCCGCTGCATTTTCTCCCTCAGTGAGGTGGCTGGCCATGTGCCCGCTCCTCTTTGCTATTATGGTAAAACACACAGGGAAACGGGCCCCGAGATCATTGGAGGTGCACCAGGAAGTGACAGGGGACCTTGATCCCCAGGACTGCTGACCTCTCCTCAGGTACTGGAGCTCTGTGCCCCTTAGAGGCACCTTCCTGTTGGCCCACCCAGGAAACACCGCTGCACCCCTTGTCTGTGAACTCTCCTCCTCCAGGTGCCCCACCTCAGTGGAGGCCAAGGCTTGTCCTCTGTGACTGACATCTGCAGGCAGGGTGCACCCCTGCTGAGGCACCTGCTGAGTCACCCTCCACTGCAGGTCTAGGGCAGCGGCTGCCCAGTTTCTCTCTCTCAGCGGCAGAGCACAAGCCCTGAGCTCCCCACGTCCTCCTGTCACTTGGGTTTCCCATTTTAAAACAGGAACCCTGGGGATGGGAGCAGGGTCACTCGTGACTTTCTGGGGCACATATTTCACAGGGCAGTGTGACGTTTGATGGGACCTTTAGGTGACATTCTCAGGTGACGACTGCTGCTGCATGTGTGCACATGCTCAGCCACCATTTGTACATTCCAGAAGAAACATCCCCAGGTCCTCTCCCCATTGTTTTACTGCAACCATGTGATGCTTTCTTGGAGTGACCCTGTTTCAGTCACCTGGGGAGCATCTTTGCTCCTTCATCTGTCTGCAAGTGCCTTGGTTTCCAGGGTCCTTCCTTGAGGATGGAGCCCGGTGCCTCCCACATGCTTAGCAAAC
>JAJEJO010044957.1:0-10341 GCA_020662805.1 Glaucomys volans
GATTTCATCTCACTCCAATTAGAATGTCTTTTATTAAGAGTATAGGCAACAACAAGTGTTGGGGAGGATGTGGGGAAAAGGGTACACTCATACATTGCTGGTGGGATTGGAAGTTAGTGTAGGCACTCTGGAAAGTGGTGTGGAGATTCCTTAGAAAATTTAGAATGGATCCACCATTTGACCAAGCTATCCCACTCCTTGGCCTATACCCAAAGGACTTAAAATCAGCATACTACAGTGATGCAGCCACATCAATGTTCATAGTTGCTCAATTCACAATATCTAGATTGTGGAACCAACCTAGATGTCCTTCAATAGATGAATGGATAAAGAAACTGTGGTATATATACACAATGGAATATTATTCAGCCATAAAGAATAAAATTATGGCATTTGCAGGTAAATGATGATATTGGAGAATGTCATGTTAAATGAGATTATCCAATCCCCCAAATCCAAAGGCCGAATGATCTCTCTGATAAGTGAATGATGATGCATAATGTGGGGTGGAAGGGAGGCAGGAATGGAGGAAAGATAGATAGCATAGAGGGAAGGGGGGGTGGGGTCGGGGTGGGAGGGTAAGGATAATAACAGAATGAGACAGACATCATTGCCCTGTGTACATGTATGAATGCACAGCTGGTGTGACTCTACTTTGTGTACAACCAGAGAAACAACAGCTGTACTCCATTTGTGTACAATGAATCAAAATAAATAAATATAAAGGAAATAAAAATTTTTAAAAAATGTTTTTTAGCTTCTTTCTACAGAATTTTTACTACAAATGCAACATCCATTCAGTTAAATTACTTTGTTCACAAGATAGTATGTAATTAGAATTGAAGGAAACATTTTTAAGCAAATACCTTTGGATACTTCTTTGTTGCATTATAGCATCAAACACTTTAATATACACACTTAATATTCTTAGCAAGACAGTATTAAACTAATATTCTTAGGAATTCCTTTAACATATGCCTATAAATGCTTAACTATATGCATAATTCCATATTGAGATAATACCAATTCACAACATAATGTTTCACTTCTATTCCAATAATCTTTTTTTTTTTTTTTGTGGTACTAGTGGTTGATCCCAGGGCGATCTACATCTAAGCTACATCCTTAGTCCTTTTTACTTTTTATGTTGAGACAGGATCTCACTAAGTTATCCAGAGTGGCTTTGAGGCCACTTTTTATCCTTCTGGCTTAGCCTCCTGAGTCACTGGGATTACAGATGTGCACTATTGTGCCCAGATGCTAGAACTGTCTTTAAAAAATTGTATTTAACCACCTCTTTAAATTCATTTCACTAAGGTAAGCACTTTTATTTATTGAATTGAGAGGGTTAACAAGGCAGTGAACAAGGAACACTGCTAGAACTTTCAATGAGTGTTTACAAACCCTTCACAACTCGTGTAACATCCAATCACTGAAATGGCACTGTTCACAAGGTGCAGATATCATTATAAGATATATATTTAAAAAGTGTCTTTAAACACTTATTTATTTGCATTTTAGTGTGGTAAGCACATCTATTTATGGATTTACAAAGTTAACAAGGTTATGTATAAGTAAAATTCTCTGAGACACCTTTTTATATGTATATATTTTGTTTTTATATTTTAATTTTTTATTTGTTCTAATTAGTTATACATGATGGTAGAATGCATTTATGCTTTTTGATAAATCACACATAAATGGATTGATACCTTTTAAGTATGTTTCTATAAACCCTTCATTGCACACATAACATCTATTCACTGAAATGGTATGTTTATAATACACTGTGAAACTAGTATTCTAGTGAACATTCTTTGATGTAGTTTCTTTACATGGTTTTCAATGCATTTCAGAGTAGTAAGCAATCTGTAAATTGAATAACATGGTTAGAAACACATTGTAGATCTAACAATTTTAGAGACATACATGCATATACAAACATTTCAATATGAACATAACCAGTGTTTATGGAAATAACATTTCTCACAGCACAGTGTGTAACTACCAATCTAAGAAAAATGGCTTAAAGGACAGAAGATGAATAGAAGTGCCTGGTGCTTACCTCCTACTCCTAAAAGAAGAGCCAAAGCATCAAATGAATTGCTGCATTTTAAGGTGAACGGCCAAAGGAGTTCGTTGGTACTTTTCAGGACGGATGCAGGAACCCTGTGAGATGTGGAGACCTGGCGGGCAAGAGAGGAACAAAGTACACCAGCAGCTGTGACACCATATTCACAGCCAGAGGAATCCTACACCGAGAAGAAAGAATAAATGAGAGATCCAGCAAACCCCATCATAATGCAGCCTGGCAATCCTACATACTGGGGAGTTACAAAGGAATCACAGGCGTGGACCCCAGCTAAAGGAGCTGCTTAGAGCACATACCAGCAGCTTGGTTTCAGGGAAGGAACTGGCATTATCTTTCCTCCAAACTCCAGGGCAGAGATGTCTGCCACATGGCAATTGAGAAAGGAGCCACCACTTTAGGAATTTATACTGTCCCAGGGGACAGAATCATCTGCATAATCCCATTTTGGGGGACTGACATTCTACCACACTGGTCCAAAAGGCTACAGACTCACAAACCCAACTAGATCAAACAGAGTGACCATCAGCCCAGCACCCAAGCCCTGTGCTATGAGAATGTTGCAGCACATTTTGTGTTTGTTTGTGGGGGAGTTGCTCTCCTGAAGATATGAGAAGCTAGAGTGCTTATCCCTGGGACTTGAGGCCTAGCTCACAATCTCCCCACTGGCTACTGCTGTGGTGGAACTGCATGACACCACTGGTCCTTGAGGGGTGAGGGGTGCCCCACACCCAGACCCTCATAATTGTCTGATGTCAGATAATGTATCAATGCTAGGTCTGTTCAGTGTCCCTTCCTCTGTTCACGGTTCATTGTGTACTATCATTGGACCTGAGGGTGTGAACTGCAAGCCACTGCCCTCACTGCTGCTGTCATCTTTTATAGATGAAGAAGGGATAGGGAGATTACACTATGTCACTCAGTTTAAATTAAAGCCAACATAGTATACCACATTGACACCCTAACATACATCTTTAGGAGAAAGATTTCACTACTAAAACTATCCTGTAAAAGAGGAAGAGAGAACTTATCTGCCAGAAATACAAAATATTAGCACAAGAACTCAAGAAGTATAAAAAATGAGGTAACATGATGCCTTCTAAGGACAAAAATAACACTTACAACAGACCCCAAAGAAAAACATATTGGCAAAATGCCTAATAATAAACTTAAAAGAACAATTTCAAAGTAGCTCAATGATATAAAAGAGAATACAGATATTATGAAGAAATTGGGAAAAGAATTCATGATATGAATGAGAAATTCAACAGAAATATAGATCATTCAAAATAACCAAATGGAAAGCTTAGAACTAAATAACATATATGAATGGTTAACAGATAACATAAAATGTTCAACAATATTAACTATAGTTATAATTAAACTACAATGAGATATTACTTCACACTTAGAAAGACTATTATAAAAAAGATGAAAGGTAACAAGTATGGTAAGGATGTGAAGAAAAGAGAATGGGTATGCATCCTTGGTGGGAGTATAAATTATTACAGGTATTATGGAACACTGTGGTAGTGTCACTGCTGGATATGTACCCCCCAAAATTTGAAAAAAGTCTGTGGATGTCTGCAGTCTCATGTTCATTTCAGTACAATTCACCAAAGCTAAGTTATGGAACAACCTAAGTTTCTATCAATGGATAAATGAATAAAGAAAACATGATATGTATACACAATGGAAACAACCAAACTTGAAATGTAAGGAAATTCTTTCATTTACAACAACAGAATGGAATTGGAGAACCTTAAGTGAAATAAACCAAGCACAGTAAGATCCTACATGTTCTCACATATATGTGACATCTAAAACAATTGATCCCATACATTTAGAGGGTAGAATACCTGTTATAGTTTTAGAGGTTGGTGGTGAGGTAATGGAAAAATGGCAGTTGACACTACAAAGCCCTAGTTAAGAGGATAACTTGTTCTTTTGAGGTCTACTGCATGATAAATACAGTTAATAATAATTATGGTATACCTCAAAATTGCCAAGAGAGTAAATCTCAAATGTTCTCATTACAAAAATAAGTATTTAAGGTGACTGGCAGATTAATTAGCTCGATTTAATTATTCAGCGCTGTATTCATAAATAGTAACATCATTTTGGAAATATTTTTTTTGTGGTGCTGGTGATAAAATCCAGGGCCTTGTGCATGCAAGCCAAGCACTCTACCAACTGAGCTATATCCCTAGTACTGTAACATCATTTTGTATCATACAAATACATATAATTATAATTTTTAAAATTTTTCAATTTTGTAGCTAGAAATAGCAATCTTTTTGATTATTAGCCAGATAAAGGAGGGGTCTCATAGTCTGAATATAGACTTAAGTGAATGCATAAAAGCATAAGCTGGTGAGTACTGATGACTGGTTCATTTCTCTCTGAAAGGCAAGATACATCATGAAGGCCAGAGGAAAACTTTGATGTAGAAATTAAATTTAAATCCCATCCCTGGGATAGTCAATTGGGTCAATAGATATTTGACTTCTTAACATACAGAAAGTGGGAATTCAGCAGAAAGAACTTTTAGTAGTAATTACCTTTGTTATCTATTGATTATATTGGTGAGTGTAAATCTATTCCACAATCTTGTGACTAAAAAGCCATTAATATTGATGTCAACAAAAGGAGATGGCAGAATAGGAGATCACCCACTCATACTGCTCCCAAACAATAAGAATTCTGTCTGCACCCATTCACAGGCAAAAGACTGTGGGAGCCTTGGAACGCAGGCAGGAGGTTATAAAACCCTGGTGTAGTCCAAGACGTAGGAGGGTTGTTTTGAGAATGCACACATGTACCCAAGTGGCAGAAGTACTAATCATCTTGCTTGGTTTAAACAGAGAAACAGCCCCATTCTGCTAAATGGCCCAATTTGTCTTTAGTCCCTTTCTTACACAGTCTGGAGGTATCACACCTGTGCAGGAAGCAGCTGAGACTCAACCATTTAAGCCTATTTGAGAGTCTTGCCAGCCTCCTCTCACAGGAAATCCTGAAGAGGACTTTTAAAAGGGTCTCCTATGAGCATTCCTAGGAACAACAGTCTGCTCAGAACTGATAGAAGGCCTGCTGTAGAAGAACTGCCACAGACTTCTTTAATGCACAGAGGTCAACATGACCATGAGGGATCAAGAACAATCTGGGAAGATCACATCACCACACAAATGAGGCCATGTACCAATGTCCTACTCTAACAAGATGGAAATGCATGATATACCAAAATAAGAAATAAAAACATCTTTTAAAGAGAGGCTTGATGAA
Organism: Glaucomys volans; assembly: GCA_020662805.1. Classification (NCBI taxonomy): domain Eukaryota; kingdom Metazoa; phylum Chordata; class Mammalia; order Rodentia; family Sciuridae; genus Glaucomys; species Glaucomys volans. The sequence continues at coordinate 5,372 of JAJEJO010044957.1, forward strand.
CTTTAAGAAAATAAGGTAGAATTCAGAAATTTATTTGGAAGATTGAAACAATAAAAAAGTCAAATAAAAATCCTTGAGCTGAAACATACAATGGAGAAATAAAAAATGCAGAGCAATGTCAGTGGAATTGATCAAGGAGAGAAAAGGGTCATTGAGCATAAAAACAAGCTATTTAAAAATATACAGAAGAGAAGAAAGAAAAAAGAATGAAAAGTGGGACTTATGAGGTAAAATAAAAAGAGCAAATCTTTGGGTCACTTAAGTTCAAAAGGGAGAAAAAAAAAACACATAGGGGTAGAAGCATATTTAAAGAAATAATTGCATAAAACTTTCCAAACTGAAGGAAAGGTATAAATATCCAGGCACAGGAAGGGTGAAAGGTACCAATAAAGCCAGCTTAAGATATTAAAATCAAATTGCAAAAACATCAATACAAAGAGAGGATTCTAAAAGTAACAAGAGAAAAAAAGAACATGTAAGGGAGCTCCAGTACACTCACAAGTAGACTTCTCAGCAAAAAAAGTTACAGGTGAAGGCAACGGAATAAATATTAAAAATGCTGAAGGTAGTCAGTTGTACTGGTATATTTCTGTTATTCTCGCTACTCATGAGACTGGAAGGAGAACCATAAGAGTGAGGCTGGCCTGGGAAACTTAGTGAGAACTTGTCTCTAAATAAAATAAATTATAAAAGAATTGGGATGTCACTCAGGGACAGAGTACTTGCACAGCGTGTGCAAGGCCCTGGGTGCAATCTCCAGTAGCACAAAACAAAACAAAAATACTTCCTACCAGGAACAGTGTACTCAGAAGAAGTGTTCTTCAGAAAAGGAGAAGAGATACTTTTCTAGATGAACAGAATCTGAGGGAATTCATTGTCATTGGACCTACCACAGAAAAATGCCAAAGGTAGATCAGAAAGCTGAAGGATACTAATGAGGAACACAAAACATCTGAGGGTATGAAATTCACTTGTAAAAGTAAATATGCACTCAAATTCAGAATAATTATAACAATTATTATATGTTACCACATAAGTATAAAGATTAAAGATAATATTATTTAAAACAATAACAATGTATAGGGGATTTGCAAAATAAAAATGTAAATTATGGTAACAAAAACAGTATGGCATTGGCACCAAAATAGGCAAGAAGACCAATGGAATAGAATGGAAGACACAGAGACCCCCCCACATAAATACAGTTATCTCATGCTAGACAAAGGCTCCATAAATACATTGGATAAAAGATAGCCTTTTCAACAAATGGTTCTAGGAAGATTGGAAATATATATGTTGTAGAATGTAATTTCTCTTACCCTTCATAAAACTCAAATCAGAGTGGATCAAAGACCTATGTATTAGACCAGAAACCCTGCATCTACTAGAAGAAAATACAGGACCAACACTCCAAAATATCAGCTTAGAAACTGACTTCCTCAACAAGAAACCTATAGCTAAGTAGGAAAATAAATAATCAAAAAATGGGCTGGTATCAAACTAATAAGTTTCTTCACAGCAAAGAAAACAATCAAAAGCATGAAGAGCGAGCCTACAGAATGTGATAAAATCTTTTCCACCCATAGCTCAGGTAGAGCATTAATCTCCAGGATATACAGAGAACTCAAAACACTTAATATCAACCTCCAAAAAACAACAAGAACAACAACAACAAACCCAAATAACTCAATCAATAAACGGGCAAAGGAACTAAACAGACATTTTCACAAAGAAGAAATATGAAGGGTCAACAAATATGTGAAAAAAGTTACACACTCTAGCAATTAGGTAAATGCAAATTAAAACTACATTGAAATTCCATCTCACTCCAGTCAGAATGGCAATCATCAAGAATACAAATAACAATAAATGTTGTTGAGGCTGCGGGGGAAAAGGTACACTCATACATTGTTGGTGGAACTGCAAATTGGTGCAACCACTCTAGAAAGCAGTATGGAGATTCCTCACAAAACTTGGAATGGAATCACCATTTGACCAGCTTCTCAGTACATATCCCAATGAGTTAAAATCAGCATACCAAAGTAATGCAGCCACATCAATGTTTATAGCAGCTCGATTCACAATAACTAAGCTATGGAACCAACCTAAGTGCCCATCAGTAGATAAAGAAAATCTAGTATGTATATATAAGTGAATAATTACTCAGCCTTAAAGAAGAATGGCTTTAGGACATTTGTTGGTAAGTGGATGATCCAGAGACTATCATGGTGGGTGAAATAAGCCAATTCCCAAAACCAAAGATTGAATGTTCTTTCTGATATGTGGATTCTAAGACACAACAAGTGGGGGGAGGAACAGAAGTTCATTGGATGAGACAAAGGGGAATGAAGGGAGTGGGGGAGGATAGCAGTAGGAAAGACAGTAGATGAATCCAACATAACTTTCCTATGTACATATATGAACACACCACAGTGAATCTCCACATCATGTACAACTACAAGAATGGGATCCTAATTAGAATAAGCTATATTCCAAATTTGTATAAATATATCAAAATAGATTCTCCCATCCTGTATAGCTAAAAAAATGAAAAATTTAAAAACTATATAAATTATGACATCAAAAATTAAAATGGGAAACATGAAGTTAAAGTATACAGTTTTTGTGTATGAGCTTAAGTGTTTCTAATATCCTACAATTTTTGTAAGCTTTGGGGTAACTACAAAATAAAAATCCTATAATAGACAAGATATAAATATCAAGAAACCAAAACTTACTAACAGAGAAAAACACTAAATCATAAAGAAAGAATATGAGATGGAGGATGGAGGGGAGAGAGATCCACAAAGTAAGTAGAAACCGATAAATAATAACTAAAATTTTAAAAGTCATTGGCAAATCCTCACCGATAAATAATTACCTTGAATGTAAGTGGATTAGATTTTCCAATTAGAAAACACAGAGTGACTTAATGGATTAAAAACAAAACATAATTAAATGCTGCTCACAGGAGACTCACTTTGCTGGTAAGGTCACACACAGACTGAAAGTGAAAGGATGGAAAAAATAATCCAAGGAGAATGAAACAACAATAACAAAAAGTAGCAGGAGCAACAATAGTTATTTCAAAAAAAATATACTTTAAATCAAAAACTATAAAAAAGGACAAAGAAGGTAGTTATGTAATGATAAAGAGATTCACCTTTCAAAAAGATATAACAATTGTAAATATATATGCACATCGGTGAACCTAAATATAAAAAGCAAACATTAACAGAGCTCCAGGGACAGGGAAACCTTAATATAACAATGGTAAAAGACTTTAGAACCTTACCTTCAAAAAGAGCAGATAATTCAGACAGAAAAACCAACCAACATAACATTTAAACTGTTCTCTAGACCAAACTGGCCCAACAGATATTTACAGTCATTTTATCCAACAGCTGTAGAGTAGAAATTCTTTTCACAAGCACATGGAACATTCTCCAGCATAGATTGTGTGTTAAACCTAGAATAGTCTTGACCAAAATCACATCAGTATGTTTCCTGCTCACAAAATTAGAAATTAGTAACAGGACAAATTTCTGAACTTTAGAAATCCCTAGAAATTTAACAACATGTTCTTCAACAACCATAGGTCATTTAATAAATTAAAAGTGAAATTAACTGGGTGTGGTGGCCAATACCCCAACTACTTGGGAGGCTAAGGAAGGAGGATAGTAAGTTGGAGGCTACCCCAGGCAATTTAGTAAGATCCTTTCTCAAAACAAAAAGTCTTTTTTAAAGTGTTGGGATGTAGCTTAGTGGTAGAGCACTTGCTTAGATTGCATGAGCCTCTAATTTAATCTCCAGGACTGTCAAAAGAAAAAAAAAGTGGAAAAGGAAGAGAAAAATTGAAAAATATATTGACACTGATAAAAGTGCTTGCAGAATGATCAACTAGAGAGCAAAAATCACTTTATAAGCCTTATGGACTTGCTGACAGGGATAAGGTGCTACATAGTTACTGAATAAAAAGCTGAAAATGAAAACAAATTTCAGAACTTTTTCAATATTTAATGGGCCTTTGGAAACTCCAGATGAATAGACTATCTCTGTTATGGATATTTCAGTGCACTTGCATATAATCACCCTAATTTGTTTCAGTAAACCTTACTTATCTCCAAAAAATGTTGAACCACACCCCTAAACACTGAGCTATGTGTTTTCCTTCTCTCTTCCATTTTAAAATAAAAGCCTCAGTCCTGCCTCAACTCAGAGCACCCATTTGGTTTCTAATAAAATCAGTGTCTCTTGATTTGCAAATATATTCTGCACCTGAGGAAAACTGCCTTTGCTTCAATTTTAGCCTCATTTTGGATAGTTTGGTTCACAGTTTTGCAACCATTTGAATAGGTTTAGAGACAACCCTCTTGATTCTCCACAGCCCCTCTGACCTTCGAAACTGCCATTGAGAGCAGCCCATTGCTCCTCCATCAATTTCTGGTGACTCAGAGGACCCTTGGGTAATTCTCTCAAAATCTAAATGTCCCACTTCTGGTTAGGTTCATTTTGTTCCAGTTCATTTTGTTCAGGTTCATTTCTCTTTTGGAAGGATTTGTGATTGAGAAGGTGTACTTCTTTTAGGTCCCTGGCTTGAATATGAGGTGTCTCCCTAAATATCTTGTGTAATAAAATGAAAAAATGCTGCATTGATGCAGCACTGGCCAGAATTTCATTCAAAACAGTGAAGTAAACTGTCCCCAGTATTCCTGGCAATAACTTGGACAAGGGAGTTCCCAGGATTGCTGCACTTGGCTGGGATTCCCAAGCCATATTGCATTTCAGTTTAACATTATTGAGTTCTTACTGACATCTTGTGGCTATTTCAAAAATTGCAACTGGAACTCTATAGTGGCTTGCCTGTAGGTCGGTATTTCTACTCACATATGAGACCTCTTCTCCTTCTGACTCCCTTGGGTGTTTTTTTTTTTTTTTTTTTTTTTTTTTTTTTTTTTTTTTTTTTTTTG
>JAJEJO010044959.1:0-18405 GCA_020662805.1 Glaucomys volans
GATACTACAGTCACACTTGGAAAAAAGACTCTACAAAAGAAACATCCACAATCTCAATTTCATGGTCTGTGGGAAGAACTAGGCATACTTAGACTTCTATTAATGCCTTCCCAACAACTATGAATCTGAGGTTTACTTACAGTTTGTGCACCCTTCTGATCTGGCAAATCAGCATGACAGAAGCAGATCAGAAATTGTTACCAAATGAGTAGGTAAAGAAAAGGGAAAACAAACATCATTTCAGTAGTTCCTCTCCCTGAATCACCCATATGGGTGGGCTGGCCATTCAGTTCTTATACTTCCTGTTAAGGTGTTGTCTAAACTGTTCTTTCCTAGAGAGCCAAGGTCTGTAGGAGCTATTGAATCAGCTCTGGACTATAGTGGGTTAATTGTTCTTGCCATACCAGCAAGTAGAAGGGGATTGCTTGTCATTGCAAGTCAGTACTAAGGGAAGGAGGAAGACTTCATTATCTGAATTACAACTAGGGATGTACTCTGGCTAAAGCTGAGTTCTTATCCAAGTTTGTGCTTTAATGTTGAGGTCATTTCTCTTGGGATGAAGACAGAAATTCCAAACATTTTGTTTTAGGCAATTTCATGCCTCAAAAGTGCCCAATTCCACCGATTCCATTAAGCCATGTTAAAGACTTTGTCTGCACTACAGTGATTAATGAACATTTTATTTTGCTTATAGCAAAAATTGAAAAGGAAATGGGAGTAGGGTAAAGCTTGGCAACTCTTCCAGAGTTAGAAACAAACACATCCTAACTTGATAGAAATACCAGATGTCAGTTTACCTGTAGTGATGGAAAAAGTGGTTACTTCAGTCCAGCAACTGGTTGGTAACTATTAAATTCCATCATAACATCGTGTAGGTAAAGCTTTGGTTCTTTCTAACAAATTGTCTTATTTGCACTGTTTGAAGAATAGCCTTTCTCCCCAAAATATATCTCTATTTCTAAAATATTGTATATTTAACATATTCTATATGTTCTTGATAGCTCTTGATAGTCTATGCTTCATAAAATCTTCGTGAAGATATATTACATTTTTCCCTAGACACCTAGACAGCAATAGAATATGTCACCTATTGCTTTATTTTGCTATTTATTGCACTGTCATTTCTACTATTGTCTAAAATGTGATATAAGCTGGAAAAGACTGGAATAATTTTGAAGTCACAGGTGACTCTCTGGCCCTTTCAAAACACATTAAATTTTTCAATAACTGAAACAATCATGTGAATCGAAATGTCAAAAATGTAACCTATATCACTTCCATACATGTCCCAAATGTCATCATCCCCTACAGGATTAGTAGGTTGCAATCTCTTAGTAACAATTGGGAATACATATGGCAAATAAACCAGTGTATTTCTCATTCAAAACTCCCATTTTGAAAAGTGAGGGAAGACTGTGGTCAGAGTAGCAGACAGTGAAACATTATTTATTAGGTGTTTTCTACTGTAAATGGAAAAAAAATGATAGCAAAGAAATGTCTAAGGAATGATTCAAAGCAAGAGAGCAATACCTGAATGAAATCAGAACTACTTATCCATTAGTAGACTTGCTTTTGCAGCCAGTTGGCAAGATTAACTATTTTTCAAGAATACAAGCAGCACTCAGTTTAGCCATAGAGTCTTCTTATGCTGTGTAATAAAGTAATCAAATATGTATTATTAGAGAAGATATAAGAGACATAGAAGTTACATTGACAGTTTGCTCAAGAAAAACTGGTGTGCAAAAAGACACAAAGAAGGGAACACTTTAGGAATAGGAATATCAATTTAAATGCCACAGAAACCTATAGTGTTATCCCTGGGGGTAAAGACACTATTATTGATAAAACTTATTGTTGTGACTTTTCTTAAGAGGCCCCAAGTAAAATGTTGGTATGTAGAAAATCCATGAAAAAACTATATACCTGGATAACTCTCTACAACCTCACCTTTGGTTCTGCCACGAATATACTGATGTAGATTTATGAGGACAGAACAATGAGCAAAGCTTCAGTAAATAGATTTGCAGGGAAACCCTTTATAATATTAACAATGAATTGAGGAATAGTAGGCTCTATGGTTCTTGATGGAAACTTAAGGTTGGCAATGTGAAATTCAGTTGAAGCTGCCTTCATTTTGTGTTGAAAAATTCTCTGTTCTAAATTTGTTAAATATTTTCAAATGAGTAGCAGCCTCTGAAACTGAACAGACTGTTCCTGGAAGGTTTCTCTTAAAGAAAATGATAGTTCTTTATCATACTTCAAAAGCTGATAGTCATTCAGCAAAGACCATACAATGCTCAGGAAATTCCAAAGGGAAAACAACAAACCTGCCAAGAACAAACAAAAAGGTAAAAATGCCAAGACTCTCTGCAATTCTTTTTTTTTCAGTGTTAAAGTGTTGTCAGACATGTGTATGCAGGACCCTGATAATAAGCAAATGAACATGTTTAACCTCTGGGACAGATGAGCTGTATGGAAGAGTTATGTCAGATCCTGTCACATCTAAGCAAAGTCACACAAAATGTCATTACAAAATAGGCTGTTATCCATCAAATATTAGATTCACCAGTTTCTAGGAAATGGATTGCCATCAAATTAAGTGTCTTTATGAAAGGAAAAAGAATATGATAATTTTGTCTCAGTGAGTTATTGCTTTTGGAAAGTGTATTACATGGAATGCAAAGCTATCGAGTTAGAAGAAACTTGTGGAGCTAATACAGATCAAATTTTTCAATTTCTGTGTTAGTCAGCTTTTTGTTGCTGTAACCAAATGCCAGACAAGAACAACTTAGAGGAAGAAAAGTTTATTTTGGCTTATGGTTTCAGAGGTCCATGGTTGGCTGACCCCCTTACTCTGGGCCCAAGATGAAGTGGAGCAACATGGCAGGACACGGCAGAGGAAAGTGCTCCATTCATGGAAGCCAGGAAGCAGAGAGAGAAGAGAAGGGGCCTTAGAGAAGATGAAACCTTCTAGGGCACACCCCCAGTGACCCACCTCCTCGTCACTCCCAAATGCCTACAGTTACCACCCAGTCAGTCCTTTCAAACTCAGATGAATTGATTAGGTTCCAGCCCTCACAATACAATCATTTCACCTCTGAATATTCCTGCATTAACAGAAGATATTTTGGGGGACAGCTCATATCCAAATGATAACAATTTATAAATGGGTAAACTGAGATGTAGGTAAGGGAAGTAATTGCCTCAAGAAGGGTGCATAGAAAAGCAATGACCTACCTAACTGGTGCTAGATCTACATAAGCTTTTGTTGAGCTGCTTGCAAACTGTTCCAATCATGTTTTCTGAATACGCTTTTAAGTTTTTCTTCAACTGGAAACCTTCAGATTCTTATAATAGAAAATATTCCCTGACATTTCCACTTAGGGTATTTCATGAGCAAAGTAGAGTGAAAAATAGAAAGCAACAGTGAAAAATAGAAAAGAGGCTAAGGTCAAATCAAGGGTAATTCATATTCACTCATGCTCTAAACCCAAATTAGCCCCCAGACAGACCAAGGTATGTTCTTCCAGTTATAGCACAAGACAATGATTATCTGCCTTTTGTCCTGCATATGACATATTTTGCTCAGTAGCAGTATTCTCATTTAATAGCTCAAACAACAAATATATGAGATTACCAAATTAAAGGAATTTTATCTATAATGCCGTCACTTATTTCTTCATTATGAAAGAAGACTATGATTATTCTTATTTGAATCAATATATTCCATTCTACTTTTTATACTCACTGCTACTATTTCTTGGTTGAAGGAGAAATAGCATTTCTATGGCAAGGAACAGTTTCAATCTGCCACTTACTAGCTGTGTAACTTTGGAGAAGAAACAATTTTTCCAAGTTTCAATTTCCTCATGTGTACAACACTTTACACAAGTTAAATAAGATCAGCATGCAAAAGTGCTTGATAAGTAGTAAGTGTTGAATACATATATGTTGAATATGGATGTATGGAAAAGTGCTTTCTTTTGGCACCAATCTGGAATAGGTTCATGGAGAGTAAAATAAAATAAAAACAAATATTTCTGTGGTTCAGACTCATAAATAATTTTAAAATAATGGAAGAACATAACAGTGAAAACATGAAACAATGTAACTCAACCATGTTCCATTGACCTGGACTTACCAGTAAATAATTCTTTCTTCCTGCATGAGATAATATGTGAACAAAATACCTTGAGCTGGTACAGCCCTGGGTGCTTTATAAATGCCATAGATATTAGTTGATATTAAATAACCATATGAATACACCCATACATATGAGAATAATTACACATATACACACATACAGAGGGTTTTGCCACCAGAAATTTTCACCTAGTGCTTACAAGTGGTTTAAACTATAATGTGTTTTATTGTCCATGCTTTTTGGTTCTCTAATTGCACCCCATGTATTAGAGGCCATCCTACTGCTCAGTGATTGTTTCAAGAAACAGGAGCCCACTCAAGCAAACTTGAATAAAAAAGAATTTAATATAAGGCTACAACAAGTAATTTCATGGAAATCCAAGGGCAATCAAAAACCCAACAGGAAAAAAAAAAAAAAACTCAAGAAACAGGAAATTTACCCAGGTCAAAAATCATGGTCACTCTGTTGTAAAAAGCCCCTCTCATCTCTACTTCCTCTCCCTTCCTTTCTCAGACCACATCCTCTAGTTTTGTATGACGCAAGTCAGCTAAAGCAGCCATTCATGTCGATCATCCACCCATTTTGTAACTAGATCTGTATGTCTTACTTCAAATTCCTGAGAAAGTACAGTTGATTGGCACTGGTTAATAACAGACTGGTATCTTGGGGGTACTCATCCCTCACAATCGTGTGTGTCTATGGGTTGAGGAACAGTGCAAAGTCAATAAAATATTCTAATGTTATGAACAGGACTAGCCATGGTAAAAGAAATAGGATTTTGACAAAAAACTCAATTCACATAATATCTTTGCTGCTTTCAAAGGCAAGATTTTTCAAATTAAATGTATCTTTGGAGATTTTTTTTTGAGATTAAGTGTTTCTTTTCAAAATGAAATAAGCCTCAAAAATTTGACATCACCAAACTATTGGTTTATGTTAACTTTGCTATGTAAATCATCACATCATGGCATCATCAGCATGACATTTACACAATTATCATTATAATTTTTTCTAAATGCTCACCAATCCAACAAGAACTTGGTAGTTCATTATTTAGCCAAACAAAGCAATTGAAACAAAGAATCATTAAAATATGTTGTACAAACCAGACACAGTGGTACACACCTATAATCCCAGCAACTCAAGAGACTGAGGCAGGAAACAAGTTGGAGGCCAGCCTCGGCAACTTAGCATGACCCTGCCTCAAAAAAAAGGGGGGGCAGGGATGTAGCTTGGTGATAAAGCATCCTTGGGTTCAATCCCCAGTACAGAAAAAAAATTATACATCTTAAATATGTTATTTTAACTAATAGTTTTTGAGCAGCCAATTGATTACTCAATCGCTTCTCCCCACTAGGGTACAAACAGGAATGTCAGAAAATTTTTTCTCCATGACTTTTTTCTTTTTTTTCTTTCTAGCCTTTTCCTTAGCTATGGGTTGTGTTTTAGTCAGCTTTTTTTGCTGCTGTGACTAAATCTGACCAGCACAATTATAGATGAGGAAAAGTTTATTTGAGGGCTCATGGTTTCAGAGGTCTTAGTCCATAGAAGGTCAGCTCCATTCCTCAGGACTCCAGGTGAGGTGGAGGGAAGCACTCCAGAGGTAGTGGAGGGAAGCAGAGAGAGAGAGAAACTCCACTTGCCAGATACAAAATATATACCCAAGAGTCACGCCCAAATTCCAGTCTCCTCCAGCCACACCCTACCACTCTGATTAATCCCATTAGGGGGTAAGTCACTGACTGGGTTAAGACTCTTACAACCCAATCATTTCTCCTCTGAACCTTCCTGCATTGTCTTACATATGAGTTTTGGGGGACACCTCACATCCAAACAGTAACAGGTTGACTTTTAAAGTTGAATACTATGTTACTTGCACAAGCCACATCCATACTAATTTCTGGTTTTGTTTTCAAGTGGTATGAGAACTAAAAAAGACCTTTAAGAAGAAGTGATATAGGACTAGGGATGTGGTTTGGTGGTAGGGTGCTTGCCTAGCATGTGTGAGGCCTGGGATTCAATCCCCTGCACTGCAAAAAAACAAAAAACAAAAAACAAACAAACAAAACAACAACAAAAAAAATGCAATATGAGATTTGCTTTAAAATAATTGTGGTGGTGTTAGGGGACAGACAGATAGATGAGAATGGTGGGAACACAACATTAAGAGAATAATTTATAAAATGGGCCCACTGTGCTTACCCCCACATGCTTTCTTTGCAAAAAAAGCAATTCACCTGCAGCTCTTACTGAACTAAGTGTACAGGAAGTGTCACATTTCTCAGCAAACAGGAATTATGGAAGCTGAGAGAGTGAGGACAGAACAAGGGATTGCTAACCAACCTCCATGATCATGTTCCTTGGCACCCTTAACCTCCAAGCTCCTGCACTTGGTCACATATAAAGGAAGAAAGAGAATGCAATAATTAAAGAGGGGGATTCTGTGGTCTATAAGAAAGCAAGCTGCACCCCATCCCACAGGCTTTCAGATGCAAGGCCCCCTTCTCTTCAGAGAAGTGTGTCTCTATCACTTTCTTAAATAAAACTTGCTTAGAAACTTGCTTGCCTCAGCGTTTCTCAGGTGTTTAATCTTCAACACTGGGGAACTTCAACATGGGAAACTAGGACCCATTCCCAATCTGCACCGGACCAGTATCAGCAGGAAAAGGGGTTAAAAACATTAAACATGTAACGGTAAATTATTGAAGCTGGATGATGAGTGTATCATATTAATCATATTAGGCTTTCTAACTTTAGTTATGTTTGAAATTTCCCATGAAAAAAAGTAAAAACTAAAAAATAGCGAAGCAATCTGAAAGTAGAATCTGCCTAAATTATTACACTTCCCCCCCACACCCCATCCCAGCCCCTGCGGCATCTTTTACGTTTTCTCACCCACTTCCAATTTGGCAAATATTTTAGCACTCTACTTTTACTGGGTCTTACAGATGCATTCAGCCTAGATTTCATTACAGCAATGACTCACTGCATTGATATTTCATCAGTTTACATACTATTTAATTAAATCCCACAATTGCATGATTATGTACAACTGGGATTGATAGATTTGGAGCAAAGTCAACTAATTTTTGGTAAGCCTGCAACTCAAATGGTTGAAGCAGAAGCATCTGGGTAAATCAGACACTTTCCTTTTAATCATTATTAACCACAAGCAGTTATTGTACCATGGCCATTGGTCACTGGGTCTTTCTGCATGTCAATTAATTCAGTAAGCTGATTAAGTTGAAGCTCACTTAAAAAAAGAGTCTACTGTACACTGTATTGTTATTATTATCATCATTGCATGTGCCCCTCACCCCATTTTCCAAACTTTGACTTCATGTAATCCTCTTTCACAATCTCAAACTTGGGAAAGTTGAAGGTTTTTATGCTCCCTCAAATGATGTTCTGGAGTGCATTGGAGGCAGTGGGAGCGTTGTTTTTTTTTTTTTTTTTTTGGTTTTTTTTTTTTTTTTTCCTTTTTTCTTTTTCCATTTACTTATATTTGGCAAGCACAGTGTGGAGGTGGTGAGGGAGTTTCATTTCCATATTCTTCTTTTTGTGATTTTCTGCTTTCTCATAACTCTCTGCTTCTGCTTGCTCACTTAAAAAAAATAGAAGTAGGCTGGTTTACGGACACTGGCTTAAACAAGAAGCCTGATTACACTTGCTAAGCCTTCTAGTACCAGTATTAAAGAATTAATTAAAATGCTGAGACCACAGTACCTACCCAGAGAGACAAAGAATGAGTGTGCTAGTAGTTCCCTGCTCTATGTTTCTGCAGTCATTTGTTGAAATACCTTAAGGAAGTGAGTCAGTTTTTATTTCAGAATGCAGGATGACATAAAGTGATATGACATACCAATTTTTTTAACGATAAAACTGGAGGAAATAAAATTCCCTCTTTCTCCTCTTCCCTCCATGACACCTAATAAAACTACTTCCAGAATTAAATAGTCCTACTGCCCATTGAGTTTCTTTTCTCAAACTCATAAGTGTGGATGCTGGAGAGGACTGCTTTCCCTTTGTTTAACCACTTTAGTATGACTAACTCATGAACAGACAGGAGCAAGGCAATTTGCTCCTCCATTTTCCTTCTCGGGTATGAAGCAGCAGCATGCATTCTGAATCACGCAGAGTCCACTCTTTGCAATGCAGGCTGTAAGCTCAGAGGGGCTAATAATCAAATTAGGCTTCTAACAAATGGCAATTTATAATGCTGAAACTAATGAGAGGTCAAAGAACTAAACTCTGCAAGGAGTTTTAATTATCCTGTCCTTTGTGACTCCACAAGAATATTTTTAAAGGAATACTGTCGCACAGTATTCAACCAGTACTTTCAGTTTCATTAAGAAGATTTACATAACCTATTACATAAATGGGAAATATGCATTTATTTCCAAGAAGAGCAGGAACCTAAAACCTTTTTGGGGATGGAAAGCAAGCACTGTCTTGGTTTGATGTTCAATTAGAGTACCATTCATGGAACACTTTGCTTCCCACAGCACTGCTTGAATGGAGGAACAGAATCTCTCTTCAAGGGAATTGCCAGACTGGAGAGAATATATAAAGAGAATTACTGAAACAAATGCCTAATGACAATTAGATTTTTCTCTCTTTGTTTCCTTTGCCATTTCACTTTTTTGCTTTGTTATTTCCACTTCCTTCTGCCACATGTACATCCACAGACCACCACCATACCCACCACCTCTGTGAGTCAAAATGCTCTTCTCTCATGGCCTTCCTTCCTTCTGGGCTCTGTTTGTGACAGGTTTGTTTATCTGTTTGTTTGTTTGTTAGGAAGGGAGTGGCAAAATTGATTAACTGAAGCCCACTGTGGTATCAACTGAATGGAGACCCTCTCAGAAAAATAAAAACAAAAAGCCACTATACTTGAAAGCTAGAGAAATGGTCAATTTGGAGGCACTTGAGATTTTAACATCAATAGACTGTGAGCAATGCTGGTTTGGAATAGCTTTTGCTACCAAAGGGGTTAACTGTCCAAAGGTAATGTCCACCCGTCAAGTCAATTTAAGGCCAAAGAATGCATCTGGGCAAAGGGCTTTCTTTTATCAATAACCATGTCAATAAAACAGCAAATGGAACACAAGAAAATCGAGTACATCCATAACATCAGGGCAATAAGACAACTAGCCCAGAGCATTGAGGAGTCTGGGTGTTGAACTATTTGGCCTTATTTTAAAAAAATAAATAAAGAACTATTAAAATATAAAAGCAAAGTCAAAGAAATTGGAAACAATGCAAATTTTAAAAGCTTTCTTCCTAGAAATGAAGACAGTGGAAATTCTGCTAAACCCTCAATCAGTCACATCCTACCATGTGACATTACTTTATTGTTCTTGTAAATATTTAGCTCTAGAGTCAAACTTATTCCAAGTTCTGTCACTGACTACCATGCAGTCTTGATCAGGTTACCTTTCCCTTTCAAAACCTCAGTCTCCTCATTTGCAAAACTGGGATAATAACAAGGCAGGAAGAGTACAGGCTTTAGAGGCAAACTGCCTGGATTCATATCCTCTGCTCCATCATAGACTGGCAGTATGACCTTAAGCAAATTTCATAACCTCTCTTGTGGCTCAATTCCCCATTGAGATGATCATTGTCATGACCTCACAGGATCATTGTGTGAATTATAGAACACATGTAAAGAATCTGGTATGAGATTTGGCCAGGAGCAGAGCTGCTTGCTGGGTCCAGTGGCGCCATTCTACAGCTTCCCTGGCGGAGAGGCGCCATCCTCAGCTATCTGAGCCCTCGGACCTAAGCCCACCCCTTCCCGCGGGGACACGCGCTGCGGCTCCAGGTGAGATCTGGCTGGGAGCGGAGCTGCTTGCCGGCTCCAGCGGGGAACTTGGGCCCATTGGCACCATTCTACAGCTTCCCTGGTGGAGAGACACCATCTTTGGCTGTCTGAGCCCTCGGACCTAAGCTCAGCCCTTCCCGGGGGGACAGGCACTGCAGCTCCAGGGCCACGGTCCTGTGTCTCCTGGTTGCCCAGAAGCATTGATCATTCCCAACCTGTTGTGAGACAGCAGCTATCTTGGGTCACCACTTGATCAAGCACCTCTCAAACATCTGGTGAGTTGCTGGAAATCTGCAGGGACGCCCTGGGTCTTTACAGGGAAGTTGCAATCCCTCTGATTTGCACTACTAGAGGGGAAGATACATGAGCAGCATGAGAAAACACAGGAAGAAAGTGTCCCAAACAAACCTAGATGATACATCAAGAGATCCCAAAGACAGCATGGTAGAAGGAATGACAGAAATGGAGTTCAGAATGTTCATAATTAAAATGATCCGAGAAGAGAATGAGGTGACGAGAGTGCAGATTCAGGCTATGAATAACCAGCTAATAGAGCAATTTCAGGAAGCAAAAAATCATTTCAATAAAGAGATAGAAGTTCTGAGAAAAAAACAAACAGAAATCCTTGAAGGAAACAAGGAAATGAAGGAAACAATCAACCAAGTTAAAAACTCAATAGAAAGCATAATTAACAGAATAGATCACTTGGAAGACAGAACCTCAGACAATGAAGACAAAATATTTAATCTTGAAAACAAAGTCGAACAAACAGAGAAGATGGTTAGGAATCATGAATGATACCTCCAAGAAATATGGGACATCATGAAAAGACCAAATTTAAGAGTTATTGGGATTGAGGAAGGCACAGTGATACAAACCAAGGGTATGAACAATCTGTTCAATGAAATAATATCAGAAAATTTCCCAAATATGATGAATGAGATGGAAAATCAATTACAAGAGGCCTACAGGACACCAAACGCACAGAATTTCAATAGATCCACACCAAGGCACATTATAATGAAAATACCTAACATACAAAACAAAGATAGAATTTTAAAGGCGGCGAGAGAAAAGCAGCAGATTACCTACAGGGGGAAACCAATACGGATATCAGCAGATTTCTCAGCCCAGACCCTAAAAGCAAGAAGGGCCTGGAACAACATATTTCAAGCTCTGAAAGAAAAAGGATGTCAACCAAGTATCTTATACCCAGCAAAACTTACCTTCAGATTTGATGATGAAATAAAATCCTTCCATGATAAACAAAAGCTTAAAGAATTCACAAAGAGAAAGCCTGCCCTACAGAACATTCTCAACAAAATATTTGAAGAGGAAGAAATGAAAAATAACAATCTTGGTCACCATGGGGAGGAACTACCCTAAAGAAAGAGTCAATCAAAGGAGAAACAAAGTTAAGCTAAAAACCCCAAAAAAGCTAAAATGACGGGAAATACAAGTCATATCTCAATAATAACCCTGAATGTAAACGGCCTAAACTCATCAATCAAAAGAAATAGACTGGCAGACTGGATTAAAAAGAAAGACCCAACAATATGCTTCCTTCAAGAGACTCATCTCATAGAAAAACATGCCCACAGACTAAAGGTGAAAGGTTGGGAAAAAACATACCATGCACATGGACTGAATAAAAAAGCTGGGGTTTCCATTCTCATTTCAGATAAAGCAGACTTCAAGCCAAAGTTAGTCAGGAGGGATAAAGAAGGACATTTCATACTGCTTAAAGTAAGCATAAATCAGCAAGACATAACAATCATAAATATTTATGCACCAAACAATGGTGCATCCATGTATGTCAATCAGATCCTTCTCAATTTCAGGAATCAAACAGACCAAAACACAATAATACTCGGAGACTTTAACACTCCTCTCTCACCGTTGGACAGATCCTCCAAGCAAAAATTAAACAAAGAAACCATAGGACTCAATGACACAATCGCTAATTTGGACTTAACAGACATATATAGAATGTTCCATCCATCAAAAAATGAATACACTTTCTTCTCAGCAGCTCATGGGTCCTTCTCTAAAATAGACCATATGTTATGCCACAAAGCTACTCTTAGCAAATACAAAAACATAGAGATACTACCTTGTATTCTATCACATCATAACGGAATGAAATTAGATATCAATGATAAAGTTAGAAACAGAAACTACTCCAAGACCTGGAGATTAAATAATATGCTATTTAATGATACATGGATAACAGAAGACATTAGGGGAGAAATTAAAAGATTCTTAGAGGTCAACGAGAACAAAGATACAACATATCAAAATCTCTGGGATACTATGAAAGCAGTGCTAAGAGGAAAGATCATTGCAGAGAGTGCATTTAATAAAAGAATGAAAAGTCAACAAATCAATGACCTCACATTACAGCTTAAAGCCCTAGAAAAAGAGGAACAGATCATCACCAAGAGTAGTAGACGACAGGAAATAATCAAAATCAGAGCTGAAATCAACGAAATTGAAACAAAAGAAACAATTCAAAAAATTGACGAAACAAAAAGTTGGTTCTTTGAAAAAATAAACAAAATTGATAAACCCTTAGCCATGCTAAAGAAAAGAAGGAGAGAGAAACTCCAAATTACTAAAATCCGTGATGGGAATGGAAATATTACAACAGACACAATTGAAATACAAAACATAATAAGAAGCTACTTTGAAAATGTATACTCCAACAAAATAGAAAATATGGAAGATATCAACAGGTTCCTAGAGGCATATGAGCCACCCAAACTGAGTCTGGAGGACATACACAACTTAAATAGATCAATTTCAAGCAATGAAATAGCCTACCAACCAAGAAAAGTCCAGGACCAGATGGATTCACAGCCGAGTTCTACATGACCTTGAAAGAAGAGCTCATTCCAATACTCCTCAAAGTATTTCACGAAATAGAGGAGGAGGGAACCCTTCCAAACTCATTCTATGAAGCTAATATCACCCTGATACCAAAACCAGAGAAGGACACATCAAAGAAAGAAAATTTCAGACCCATATCTCTAATGAACATAGATGCAAAAATTCTTAACAAAATTTTAGCGAATCGCATACAAAAGCATATTAAAAAGATAGTGCACCATGATCAAGTGGGTTTCATCCCAGGGATGCAAGGTTGGTTCAACATCCGGAAATCAATAAATGTAATTCACCACATCAACAGACTTAAAGTCAAGAACCACATGATTATTTCAATAGATGCAGAGAGAGCATTTGATAAACTACAGCACCCCTTCATGCTCAAAACACTAGAAAAAATAGGGATAGTGGGGACATTCCTTAACATTGTAAAGGCTATCTATGCTAAGCCCACAGCTAACATCATTCTAAATGGAGAAAAATTGAAAGCATTCCCCCTGAGAACTGGAACAAGGCAGGGATGCCCTCTTTCACCACTACTATTCAACATTGTTCTTGAAACTCTAGCCATAGCAATTAGACAGACCAAAGAAATTAGAGGAATACGAATAGGTAAAGAAGAGATCAAACTATCCCTATTTGCTGATGACATGATTCTCTATTTAGAAGATCCTAAGAATTCCACCAGAAAACTTCTGGAACTCATTAATGAATTCAGTAAAGTAGCAGGATATAAAATTAATGCTCATAAATCTAATGCATTTTTATTCTTAAGTGATGCATCCTCTGAGAGAGAAATTAGGAAAACTACCCCATTCACATTAATCTCAAAAAAAATAAAATACTTGGAAATCAATCTAACAAAAGATGTGAAAGACCTCTACACTGAGAACTACAGAACGCTAAAGAAAGAAGTTAGAGCATCTGAGAAGATGGAAAGATCTCCCATGTTCTTGGATAGGCAGAATTAATATTGTCAAAATGGCCATACTTCCAAAAATGCTATACAAATTCAATGCAATTCCAATTAAAATCCCAATGACGGACCTCATAGAAATAGAGCAAGCAATCATGAAATTCATTTGGAGGAATAAGAGACCCAGAATTGCTAAAGCAATCCTTAGCAAGAAGAGCGAAGCAGGGGTTTTCACAATACCAGACCTTCAACTATACTACAGAGCAATAGTAACAAAAACAGCATGGTATTGGTACCAAAATAGACAGGTAGATCAGTGGTACAGAGTAGAGGACACAGCGATAAACCCGCATAAATACAGGTATCTCATACTTGACAAAGGAGGCAAAAACATGCAATGGAGAAAAGACAGCCTCTTCAACAAATGGTGCTGGGAATACTGGAAATCCATATGCAGCAAAATGAAACTAAACCCTTATCTTTCACCCTGTACAAAACTCAACTCAAAGTGGATCAAGGACCTAGATATCAGACCAGAGACTCTGCACCTAATAGAAGAGAAAATAGGTCCAAATCTTCATCATGTTGGCCTAGGACCAGATTTCCTTAACATCACTCCCAAAGCGCAGGAAATAAAAGCACGAATCAATGATTGGGATAGAGTCAAACTAAAAAGCTTTTTCTCAGCAAAGGAAACAATCAGCAATGTGAAGAGGAGCCTTCAGAGTGGGAGAAAATCTTTGCTATACACACTTCAGATAGAGCACTAATCTCCAGAATCTACCAAGTACTCAAAAATCTTTACACCAAGAACACTAATAACCCAGTCAATAAATGGGCCAAGGAAATGAACAGACACTTTACAGAGGAAGATCTACAAGCAATCAACAGATTTATGAAAAAATGTTCAACATCCCTTGTTATAAGAGAAATGCAAATCAAAACCACCTTAAGATTTCATCTTACCCCAATTAGAATGTCTTTTATTAAGAATACAGGCAACAACAGGTGTTGGCGAGGATGTGGGGAAAAGGGTACACTCATACATTGCTGGTGGGAGTGCAAGTTGGTGCAGCCACTCTGGAAAGTAGTGTGGAGATTCCTTAGAAAACTTGGAATGGATCCACCATTTGAACCTGCTATCCCACTCCTTGGCCTATACCCAAAGGAGTTAAAATCAGATTGCTACAGTGATGCAGTCACATCAATGTTCATAGCTGCTCAATTCATAATAGCTAGATTGTGGAACCAACCTAGATGCCCTTCAGTAGATGAATGGATAAAGAAACTGTGGTATATATACACAATGTAATATTACTCAGCCACAAAGAAGAATAAAATTATGGCATTTGTAGGTAAATGGATGATGTTGGAGACTGTTATGCTAAGTGAGATCAGCCAATCCCAAAAATCGAAAGGCCGGATGGTCTGACTGGTAAATTTTTTTTTTTTTTTTTTTTTTTTTTTTTTGTGGCAAGAATGGAGGAAGGATAGATAGCATAGAGGGAAGGGAGGGGTGGGGGCGGGTGGGGGTAAAAATAATAACAGAATGTGTGACAGATACCACTGCCCTGTGTACATGTATGAACACACAGATGGTGTGACTCTACTTTGTGTACAACCATTGAAACAATAGCTGTACTCCATTTGTGTTTAATGAATCAATAAGTAAATAAAAAAAAAGAATCTGGTATGAGTTTAATAAACTCATCATTAGCACCTCCTCTAATGGTTGTTGAAGGAATGAAATGGGCTGATGAATGAAAAGTTTTTAGTGTATTACATAAATGCTCCTTAATAAGTGCTGAATAAGTGCTAACTTGGGGAAGATAAACACTTTCTGTGCCCTGTTATGTTTAATACTGGGGAGCCTGTGAATTAAAGTAACAAAAGATAGATTAACAGGAGAAAAGGCCCAGACTTGTATTAATGTATCCAGGATATTGGCATCAGATCTGCCATTTTGCTGCTGCCAGTATTCCTCCCCCTCCCATCTTACAACCCAGATATTCATTAGCCCCCGAAATTCCACTACTTAAGAATAGCTCACTCCCACATTTTCTCTCTCTCTCTCTCACAGTCCTGAACTCTGGTCATCCATCTCTCTCTCTCTCTCTCTCTTTCTCTTTTTCTCTCTCTCTCTCTCTCTCACCCTGTGGGCAGACATTCTGCCTGTCTGCTTAATAAAATCTCTTGTGTGAGTTCCCGTATCTGGAGTGGTTTTTCTGGGTGCTTTCACAGGGAGTTCACAGAAAAGTGAAACTCAAAGAAGTGGTAACTATTAGATATGGAAAATGAAAACCTCCAAAACAGTGAGGCCTGAGAAAAGGGAGTGAAACGAAAGCCATGCATTGATAGCTTTCTCAGTTCATTCCTTCCCAATGACAGAGCAATCCCTAGAAAGGAAGCCTGGTCCTTCCTAAAATACATCCTTTCCCATTGACAGTACAATGGGACCCTGAAGGGAAGGAGATAAACACTGAGCACTGACCCCAGACTCTCAATTCTCTAAGTAAACTTATTGCCCAGTAAAAACAAATTTTCAAATTCTCACAAACATATTTCCCGAGTGCCCAAACTGATATGCTCACTAGACCACCCCTCAAAAATAAACTATATAAGCCCAGTCCATTTCTTTGTTCAGTGGCTCATTTCCACCAGGAAGGTGGGTCCACTGACCCCATTTCATGCCTGCATCCCCATTCCTGTGTGAAACTCTGTCCCTGAATTAACAGCTGAGATGATTCATGAGGTGGGTGTTCTGTCCGGTCTTTTTGTGCAAACAGTTACACTCCAACACTTACATACCATGTTATCAAAGGAATGGGAGTTTGGGCCTCCAGGGATGATAAATCACCAGGAAGTGGCTAGGGAAAAAAATGAGAACCTGAAGAAGAATAAGGGTTAATTTAGTAAGGACTGTTTATGTAAACTCATCTCAGTGATTTTCCATCTCCAGTGATGGGTGGCTATTCACTATCTCAAACAGGTGAGAAATAAATAAGGGGAGGGAAGCAAACTCTTTCTGTATTTGTGAATAGTCAATTGTTTTCAGCATAATTATAATTATTGAGCAATATTCTTTTTTTTTTTTTTTTTTTTTTTATTTGGGTGCCGGGGATTGAACCCAGGGGCACTTAACTACTGAGCCATATCTCCAGCCATTTTTCATATTTTATTTAGACACAGGGTCTCACCAAATTCCTTAGGCCTCACTAAGTTGCTGAAGCTGGCTTTGAACTTGCAGTCCTCCTGCCTCAGCCTCCTGTGCCACTTCACTCAGCTGAGCAAAATTCTTATGTCAGAGTGGCATATTTTGGGGGCAGCATACACTGATATCCTTCACTAGCTTTCATTGTGTATTTTCCTTTTGACTTTCCAACTAAGGTCCTAGAGGATGGGTCTTTTATTTCTTTCTCTGTACTACAATGTACATCACTGTGTTATGTGCAAATAGAAGTGACTCATGTGTAGTCAAAGGAAAAAACAAATGAACAAGTTCTTATTCAAAAGTAGAAACTCAAATATCAAAGCTGTGGACTCCCCAGTAGTGATGGTACAAGCCTGTAATCCCAGCAACTTCGGAGGTTGTGGCAGAAGAATCACAAGTTCAAAGCCAGGCTCAAAACATAGTGAGGCCCTAAGTACTTAGCAAGACCCTGTCTCAAAAAATAAAAGGGCCAAGGATGTAGCCCAGTGGTTAAGCACTCCTGGATTCAATCCCTACTACCATAAACAACACATGAAGAGATTAGGATTATTAAAATGGATGGTTTAGTCAAACAACATGACCGATATTTGGTGAGTTATAAATATCACCAAAACAGCAATCCAGCAATTGATTTCTTACTCAAAACTATAGATGATGACAACAGTTGATTCAGCAAAAAAATAAACATAAATAGCCAAACTAAGGGGTTACATAGGCACATCTTAAAGGAATTCTAACTTGAGATTTCTGTGAATGACCTTTGCAAATTTCATACATCTCTACACCACAATAAACTTCCTTTATGAAGTTTGCTTTATCCATCTACCACCTTTACTGTTATTTACTTATTATCTTTTTCCTTTAATTTAAATTGTTTTTCCATTTATTTGAAAAGAAGCATTTATCTCATTACAGTAAATGGAAAGCAGGATCATTTGTCATAAATAGAAGGCAAGTGTAAAAATAAATATAATGAAAACAAAACAATGTTCTCAAACTCCAGTTAAGTGTTGTTGCCTGGCAAAGGCTCCTAAGCCTGTGGCATCAAGGTCTGCTTTTTCTGTTAAAAAGTTTAATTAGAATGTGTCAGAAAAATGTTCAAGACATACTTGTATAAGGGAGATTCTTCTCTCACTCTCTCACAGGGAGAAGTGAGAAAAGAATTTAAAAGGGAAAACTTCCTCTTTAGGCGATTCTGTATAATTTAACATCTATAACATCTGTGGATAACCTGAAATCATCTTGTGTACCACCACCACCTTTGGTATTCAGCTAGAATAGGTGATTAATGAAGAATGGTTTCTGGCTCTCTTAAGACCTTTAGCCGTGTTTTCCAGGGGTGTAGCCTCTGGGTCACTTGCATCAGAGTCACCTATGGGTGCTTTTTTGAGCAAGGGAACAGAGGAAGATAACTAATAAATTGT
>JAJEJO010044962.1:0-17821 GCA_020662805.1 Glaucomys volans
TGACAGAAACTTTAGGAGGTGTGGCTAGCTGAAAAATAAGGTCACTGAGGGGCCTTTGAAGAGTATGCTATATCCCTGGACCTGCCTCTCTTTGTGTTTCGTGGCTGCAATGAGGTGGGCACATTTGTTTTGCCACACCCTCCTTGCCATGATGTTCTGCCTCATTATAGATCTAGAAATAATGACACCAAGTGACCATGGACTGAAACCTCTAAAACCTTGAACCAAAATAAATTTTTCCTCCTTTAAATTGTTTATCTCAGGTATTTTGTTACAACAATGAAACACTAACAAAATATCTACCGTATTTGTTACTGTTTCTGTGGCCTTTGTTCCCATTTTTGTCTTCACACCTTTTCTGCTCTTCATGGCTTTATTTTATTTTATTATTATTTTTTGGTATCAGGGATTGAACCCAAGGGTACTTAACCTTGAACCACATCCCTAGTCCTTTTAAAATATTTTATCTAAAGACAGGGTTTCACTGAGTTGCTCAGTGCCTTGCTAAGTTGCTGAAGCTGCCTTTGAACTTGGGATCCTCCTGTCTCAACCTCCTGAGCTGCTGGGATTATAGGTGGGCAGCACTGTGCCCAGCTTTTTGTGGTTTTAACTAATCATTTTGATTCAGTTTTTTTCTTCTTTCCTAGCATATCAGTTATAACTCTTACCAATTATAACTTTTTTTAAGTTGGCAACCTAGAGCTTGCAATATACAACTTATTCAAATCTACTTTCAAACAACATTATGACACTTCACAGATAGTATGAGTACCTTATAATAACAAAAGAACCCTAATTCATCCCTCCTGTCCCTTGTATCATTTCCGTCTCTCATTTCTCTTATATATAAACATATGTAAATTATGTGCATTTACATAAATGCATAAGATATATTCATAAGAATACATAATTAATTACATTGTATTATTTTGAACAGATTTCTGTTAGATCAATTAAGAATGAGAAAAATGAAAGTTCTTAATTTATCTTCACTTATTCCTTTGTTGGTGCTCTTCCTTTCTGTACATAGAGTCAAGTTTCCAACTCATATTATTTTCCTTCTCCCTAAAGCACTTCTTTTAACATTTCTTGCAAAGCAGATCAGTTGACAACAAATTTCCTCAATTTTTGTTCATCTACTGAAGATTTTATTCTCCTTCGATTTTGAAGGATAATTTTTCAGGATACATAATTCTAGTTTCCTAGGTTTTTTTTTTTCCTGTCAATACTAAATACATCATGTGACTCTCTTCTTGGTTGCATGGTTTGAGGGGAAGGTGGACTTTTTTGTATGTTCCTCTAGCTTCTTTCAGGATTTTTTTCTTTTTCTGTGTGTCATTTTGTTGGATTTTTTCTGGTGGGTATTTTCTGTGCTTTCTGGATCTGTGGTTCTAAGTCTGATGTTAATTTGGTGAAATTCTCAGTCATTTTTGCTTCAAATATTGCATCTGTTCCTTTCATACTTTTCCTCCTTATATTCCCATTATACATATAGCACACCTTTCATAATGGTCCCAATGTTCTTGCATATTCTTCTTTGCTTTTGCTTTTGTTTTCAGCCTTGTCTTTTGGCTTTCCAGTCTTGGAAGCTTCCATTGTCATAGCTTCACCCTCAGAGACTTTTTTCCTCAGTCCTATCCAGTCTATGAGTGAGTCCATCAAAGGCATTCTTCATTTCTATTACAGTGTTTTCATCTCTAGCATTTCTGTGGCATTCTTCCTTAGATTTTTCACCCCTCTGCTTACATTATTCATGTGTTCTTGCATGTTGTTGAGTTTTTCCATTAAGATCCCTGAGGCAGGATAATCACAAGATTCAAAGTCGGCCTCAGCAACTGAGCAAGGCCCTGAACAACTCAGCGAGACCCTGTCTCTAACATTTTTTTTAAAAAGGGCTGGGGATGTGGCTTAGTGGCTGAGTGCCCCTGGGTTCAATCCCTAGTACCACCACCCCAAACCAATCCCTAGCATATTAATAATAGTATTTTAAATTTTTCTGGTCTAATAATTCTAAAATTTCTACCATATCTGGCTCTGCTTCTGATGTTGCTCAGGCACTTCAAATGGTATCCTCTTCACTGAAGTCTACCTTGTCCATGTTTTGATGAAAGATGGATACAATGCAGTCCAAAGGCCCTTAGTAAGGTAGAATTAAGCTGTGGAGGAAAGGGATGTGTTCTATAGTCCGAGGCTTAGGTCTCAGTCTTTTAGGTGGGTCTGTGCTCCTGGACTATGAATCTCAGCAGTGCTTCTCAAGTTTTTCCCTCTTTAGATGAGGCAGGATGGTGAGAGGGGTCTGGAGTTTGTATTTTCCTTTCCCTCAGTTGGTTAGACCCTGCTTTAAGAAGAAAAACTCAACATGTTATTTTCTTTTTTAATTTTTTTTAGATGTTGATATACCTTTGTTTTTATTCATTTATTTATATGCAGTGCTGAGAATCGAACCCAGTGCCTCACACATGCTAGGCAAGCACTCTACCACTGAGCCACAACCCCAGCCCCAGTATGTTATTTTCTGATAAAATAATTTCTCCGGAGAGCAGGGCATCTTAAGAAGAGAATGCTCTGGTATATTTCAAAATGATTACTTTCCCTCTCACCCAGTCAGAAGCACAAGAACATTTTTCTCTGATATTTGCTGTGAGAATCTGATAAGGCTCCTGGAGATAAAACTCAAAAAAGCATGGGGGCACATGTGTGACTAGGCTCCCCTAGAGTTTTTATCTCTGACTGGTCCCCACTGAGCCTCCAGCAATTTATCAATTATGGTTCAGATTTCTTAACCTGACACTGGTTCCTGTGGAGGTTTCTGCTTATAAGTTTCTGCTTCAGTGAAGTTCTCATTCTCGGTGTCTGCCCATTTGTCTAATTTTAGGGGCAATGATTTTTCCTGTGGTCTTAATTCTCTGAAAGTTCTAAGAGAAGTTGTTGATTTTTCTGTTTGTTCGGCATCGTACTTGTTAGGATAGAGTAGCAACTTCTAAGTTCCTCTCATGCTGGATCAGAACCCAGTAATCCCCCAAGGTGTTATTTTGATTAAAATTAAGACTAATGTCCCCAAACTAGTCCTTAATGAGGGTTTCAATGCTCTCATAAAATTTCCAGTTACAATGAACGCTTTGGGGTGACCGGCCGAGTTCCTAATACCCTCCTTACCTCTCTCTTGGAATAATCCCTGATCCAACCAGGGTATACTGCTGTGAGTCCTGTTTGTACACGTGACTCTGTATGTTTGGACCAAGGGTGATCAGAGCCCATGGGACAATCAGATCCTCTCTGATTGGCACTGAGGAACTCAGCCAATTAATCTCTGCCTGTAGCTATAAGTTGGGAGTCCCATTCTCTGCCAAGAATGGACAAAAACAGAGAAAGTGTATCTCCAGTGACAAAGACTCAAGCAGAGATAGAGGATGAAAAGGACAAGAGGTCCTGGACACTTCCCAGATCCTGGCTTCAGTTTTCCTGATGTGGCTGCATTCCCACTTCAGGGTTCCATGAAACACTTCCATTTATTTATAAAATTAAATTCCCCTTTCTGGTTATACCTATTCAACAGTTTTTTTTTCTTTCTGTTTCTGACCACCTAAAGAGCCCTAGTGAACTTACTGGGGCTCATGAAGAGTGAGGGTAGGAATTCCCCAAAGTCCTGACTCAATCAGGCAAAGGTCCTAGTTACACAACCACCCTCATGCCTTCTTCCCTCCGCAATTCAACAAGGAAGGAAACAGGAGTGGCAAGCAGAGCCCTCCCTGTACATACCTTCACTGTGTAAACCTTACCCACATCCCTGTAACTTCATTATGCTTCATTTTTTTCCAGTGATGCAGCAAAGATAATGTTTACTGAACCTTCTCCACATAAGTGACAGGAGACTGGCGTAATAAATGTTTGCCTTGGATGTTGAATTCCTTTGATGAAAAATAATGACAAATGACACTCAGTATTACACGAAATCTACCTCTCAGGGAAATATATTTTCCAGGAACATCTACCCTGAGAACTTGGGATTCCGAGCTATATATTTAACCTAAATATAACTAAAAGTCTGAAACCATCCGTGTGACCTTTTGGCCAGCTATTTTCCCACTTGCAACATCAAGACTTGATGCTTGAAATAAATTCTGACTTATAAATATTATCAAGGGGGAAAATAAATTAGTAAAATTTACATACTTTTCAGAGTCTGTTGCAAACACGGTCACCAACCTCCTCTCTAACAAATGCTAGCTTCGGCTTCCTTTCTTCCTCTAGGGAACCAGGAAAGATGCCAGAGCACAGCTGGCTGTGAGCAGCCCTCAAGCAAGATAGGCTTATGATAATTCACAGAAAAATTGCTACCCTAGAGTTTCATGACCTTGGAGTCTAAGAATTAACAAGAAGAGCTGGGAATATGGTGCAGTGGTAGAGTGCTTGCCTGGCATGCATAAGGTCCTGGGTTCAATACCTAGCACTGCAAAAGAAAAAAAAAGAATTCTTTAGGAATTAACAAGGAGAAAGCTTAAAAGGACTTGAAATGAGAAAGGTGATCAGCAGAAGCTGAGGTTCCAAGAAGCTAATGAGACATGTTTTTCAGGACCCCATACTGTGTCAATCCCTGTGAGAGCTGGTAACTAGGGGGAGTGGTAGAGGGTTCCCAGAAGGAGGAAATCCAGATAGTAATCAGGAACCATTTACAAGTATTTCTGGTCAGTTGCCTAAATGGCACCAATTTCTTTGCCCTTCTAAGAAAACACTTGATACTTAGTTTCGCATTTGTGATTTTATTTTATTTTTCCTAAAGAAGGCACCCTAAATTTGGAATTGTATAAACCTTAGATACTACATTTCTGGATGTGCACTGATGATCAGGACTGACCCTAAACATAATCTCAATGTCCTTCATCCACTCCTCCCATCTGTCTCCTCTCTATCTACTTATCCTGATTTCTAACTGTTCAAAACCACCACTGGGGTCAAGATCAGCCCTGTCTCTTACAGCCACAATGTATGATCCTGATTTACATTTTCCACTTCTCTTCATCAAAACCCACATGCCCTCTGTAATTTTCTCAATCCTACTTACCCATTTACATCTTCCCACGGACAAAATTGGTTATCTATTAGTATTCTAACAAGGTGTTTGTTATAGTATAGAAATGGGTTGGAATAATAGGATATCCTGAAGGTACAATCTTAACTCCAGACGATGAATTTTGGTTGAAATACCAAAAAGTAAAACAAAATTCTACTGTTTATTTCATATTCCAACAGTCATATCAATTTTAAAAGTTTATAAACTCAAAGAGGATTACAAAATTCACCCTGAATGAAAAAAAGCACCCATAATCCAATCACCAATTGCTAATCCCTATTGACATGTCCTCCTGGGCTATTTTTTTCCTAAACACATATACAACATATGATTACTGCAAAAATGGAGGTAGAATATGATAATATTTTGGAGCCTAATTTTTTCACTGAATTGTGAATACTTACTTTTCTCCTTAAATACGTATTTATGGGACCATTATAAATGACTGCATAGCACTCCCTTACATCAAGAGTCAGTGAATTTTTTATTTGTTGTTTTTTATTTTTACAGAATGCACTTTGATTGATTGTACACAAATGGGGTACAACTTTTCATTTCTATGGTTCTACACGCTGGAGATTCACACCATCCATGTAATCACACATGTACATAGGGTAATGATGTTTGTCTCATTCCACTATTTTTCTTTCCCCCACCCCCTCCTCTCTCCTCTTTTCCCTCTGTACAATCCAATGCTCCTCCATCCTCCACCACCATTATGTATCATCATCCACTTATCAGAGAAAACATTTGGCCTTTGGTTTTTTTGGGATTGGCTTATTTCACTTAGCATGATATTCTCCAACTCCATCCATTTACCAGCAAATGCCATAATTTTATTCTTATTTATGGCTGAGAAATATCCCATTGTGTATATATACCACAATTTCTTTATCCATTCATCTATTGAAGGGCATCTTGGTTGGTTCCACCATCCAGCTATTGTGAGTTGAGCAGGTATAAACATTGATGTTACTATGTCACTGTAGTATGCTGATTTTAAGTCCTTTGGGTATAGGCCAAGGAGTGGGATAGCTGGGCAAATGGTGGGTCCATTCCAATTTTTCTGAGGAATCTCCATACTGCTTCCCAGAGTGGATGCACCAATTTGAAACTCCACCAGCAATTTATGGGTGTGCCTTTTTCCCCACCAACATCCACACCAACACTTACTATTCCTTGTATTCTTGATAATAGCCATTCTAATTAGAGTTAGATGAAATCTTAGAGTGGTTTTAAGTAGCATTTCTCTTATTACTAGAGATGATGAGCACTTTTTCATATATTTATTGATCACCTGTATATCTTCTTCTGTTAATGTCTGCCTAGTTCCTTAGCTCATTTATTGACTGGGTTCTTTGTATTTTTGGTGTAAAGTTTTTCAAATTCTTTATAAATTTTGGAGATTAGTACTCTATCTGAAGTGCATGTGGAAAAGATTTTCTCCCACCCTGTAGGCTCTCTTTTCACATTATTGCTGAGAAGAAGCTTTTTAATTTGAATCCATCCCATTTATTGATTCTTACTTTTATTTCTTGCACTCTAGGAGTCTTGTTAAGGAAGTCTGGTCCTAAGACAACATGATGAAGATGTGGGCCTACTCTTTGTTCTATTAGGCACAGGGTCTCTGGTCTAATTCCTAGGTCCTTGATCCATTTTGAGTTTTATGCAGGGTGAGAGGTAGGGGTTTAATTTCATTTTGCTACCTACAGATTTCCACTTTTGCCAGCACCATTTGTTGAAGAGGCTACCTTTTCTCCATTGTATGTTTTTGGCACTTTTGTCAAGTATGAGATACCTGTATTTATGTTTGTTTGTCTGTGTCTTCTATTCTGTACCATTGGTCTTCATGTCTATTTGGTGTCAATACCATGCTGTTTTTGTTACTATTGCTCTGTAATATAGTTGAAGGTCTGGTATTGTGATACCTCCTGCTTCTCTCTTCCTGCCCAGGATTGCTTTAGCTATTCTGAGTCTCTTATTCTTCCAAATGAATTTCATGATTTTCACCTTGCCAGCCATATAATCTGTCACAATAACAACTGTATCATTGTAACCTGCAAGAGATGACAGACAATATGTAAATTAATGAACACGACTATACCCTAATAAAGTTTTATTAAGTTTCATAATTTGAGTTTTACATAATTTTTGTGTGTCACTATTATTTTCTTGTCTTTTTTTCCCAACCATTTAAAAGTGTAAAAACCAT
This sequence comes from Glaucomys volans, assembly GCA_020662805.1. NCBI lineage: Eukaryota > Metazoa > Chordata > Mammalia > Rodentia > Sciuridae > Glaucomys > Glaucomys volans. Next base: position 7,284 of record JAJEJO010044962.1, read on the forward strand.
TCATAGTTCACGAGTGGTACAAAACCATGAGTTTGCCAAGTCCTAAATTACATGGATATTCCATAACTAGTCATTCCCATATTGTAGTAGATTTAAATGGTTTCCATTTTTACTATCATACATAATACAGTGATGAAGAACTTTATATCAATATTTTGGTGCCTTCAGTAACCACTAAAGTCTGAATTTCTTTTAATAGATTTTCATATGGGTCCAGAAAAGGTTGCTGCATCAGAGGGTTCTTTGGTGTCCCCCAGATTGTTCCATGTAGGCTGTTACCTACTTCACCTTGTGGTATAGTTGACACTATTTATGAATACTAAGCCTTATATTTTGCCTCCAAGAAAAATGCATAAAGTGACAGGGACATGAGGCACAAACATCTCCACCCATGTGCTTCTGTGCACCAGCATCTAGTCCTGTGGACTCAAGAGCAGCCAAGGAATGCGTCCTGGCAAGAACTCAGAAATCTCTTGGCCCATTTTTTCTATATTTTTATTGATGCACGATAGTCACTCGTAATGGTGGGATTTATTGCATATTCATACATGCACTCAATGGAAAAATATAATTTGGCTAACATCATTTCCCAGTATTTCCCCTGTCCTGCCTGCACTCCTCCCTCGCCCTGGTCCCTTTACATGAGAGCCCCCACCACCCTTCTTTTCCTTTTTCCTCTCTAGCTTCCACATGTGAGAGAAAACATAATGACCTTCTGAGTTTGGCTTTTCTCACTTAACATGATATTCTCAAATTCCATCTGTTTTCCTGCAAGTGACAATTTCATTTTTCTTTATAGCTAAATAAAACTTCATTGTGTGTATTATCACATTTACTTCTTTTTTATTAGTAGCAGTTTTATTGGCTCTTTTGGTTATATATAATATTAGGATTAATTTTGACATAATTGTAAAAGCATGGAATATAATTTGCTCTAATACAGTCCACAGTAGTTCCCCTTTCCCTCCCCTCCTCTATCTGCCTGTTCCCTTCCCTCTACTCTACTGATCTGCTATTTACTTATGGTTTTTTAAAATTAGTACCTTGTGGATGTACATGATGGTGAGATTCACTTGGTGCATTCATACATGTAGGTAGGGAAGTTAGGTCAGACTCATTCCACTCTTCTTCCTCTATCCCATCCCTCCTCCCTCCACCTCAATCCCCTTCCTGAAATATACTGATCTTTCTTCTATTGTGATGGAATTACCCTCATTCACTCTCATTCCCCCACCATATCCCCTGCCTTTTCTCTCTTCTCTCACTCCTCCCCTGCCACCTTATTTTGGACATACCAGAGAAAACATTCAACCTTTGACTTTGAGGACTGGTTTATGTCACTTACCATTATAGTCTTCAGTTCCATCCATCTACTAACAAATGCCATAATTTCATTCTTCTTTGCGGCTGAGTAAATACTACATTGTGTATATATACCATGTTTTCTTCATCCATTCGTCTGTTGAAGGGCACCTAGGTTGGTTCCATAGCTTGACTATTGTGAATTGTGCTGCTATAAACATTGATGTGACTATATTCCTATAGTAGGCTGATTTTAGATCTTTTGGCTATATGCTAAGTGGGATAACTGGGTCATATGGTAGTTCATTTCTAGATTTTTGAGGAGTCTCCATACTGCTTTGAGTGGTTGCACTAATTTGCAATCTCTCCAATAAAGTGTGAGTAAACTTTTTTCCCCACATCCTCAAAAATACTTATTATTTGTATTCCTGATAATTGTCATTCTGACTACAGTAAGATAAAATCTCAGTGTAGTTTTGATTTGTATTTCCCTAATTGCTAGAGACATTGATTTTTTAAAATATATTTTGGCCATCTGTATTTCTTCTTTTGAGAAGTGTCTGTTTATTTCTTCTTTAAAAAATTGGTTCTGCTTAGTTACATGACAGTAGAATCCATTCTGGTAAAATTATACAAGCATGGAATATATCTTATTCTAATTAGGACCCCATTCTTGTGTATATACACCATTTTTTCTTCATCTATTCATCTGTTGGGGCATGATTTGGGGGTTCGCTTAGGTATTTTCATATGTGTACATAGGGAAATTATGTTAGATTTATTCTACTGTCTTTCCTATTCCTATCCCCCTCCCTTCCTTTCATTCCCCATTGTCTAATCTACTGAACTTCTCTTCTTCCCCTCCCTCCCTTATTGTGGTTTAGCTTCCACTTTTGCCCATTCGTTAATTGGGTTATTGGCACCAGAACCAGGAACCAAAATTTAACCTCTTTTCTTTATAATTTACCCCGTCTGTGTTATAGTTTATTAGCAACATCAAATGGACTAAGATGGGTTGTTTCTATACCTTAGCTATTGTGAATAATCCTGCAATCAACATGGGAGTGAGCCATCTCTTTGAGATTGTGATTTCAATTCTTTTGGGTATACACCCTGAGTGGTATTGCTGGATTATATGGTAGTTCTATTTTTAACTTTTTGATAAAACTCCACATTATTTTCCATAGAGGCCATATCACTTGCTCCTCAGATAGGGCATTAATATCCAGAATACATAAAGAACTCAAAAAACTTAACACCAAAGAAACCAAGACATGGGGCTGGGGATGTAGCTCAGTTGGTAGAGTGCTTGCCTTGCATGCACAAGGCCCTGGGTTCAATCCCCAGCACCACCAAAAAACAAAACAAACAAAAGGACTTATGCTATCAGATACTATGACTTATAAAGATACAGTGATTATGGCAGCGTGGCATTGAAAAAACAGACAAATAGACCAAATACAGAGGGTCCAACAACAGACTTTTACACACATGGGTTTGAGGTTGAAGACAAGATTGTCAGTGGCAACCAGTAGGAAGACAACTGTCTTCCTGAAATGTAACTTAGGAAAAGGATTGGCAAACTGAACTATACTCCTCTAAAGATGTCATTAAGAGAGCAAAAAGAGAAAACACAAACAGAACAAAACATACAATTGACAGAGATCACATCCATATTTTAAGAGTGCCTACAAATCAATAAGTCAAAAATAAACAATATAGCACAAGACCCTGGGTTCAATCCCCAGCACCACAAAAAATAAATAAATAAATAAATAAATAAATAAATAAATAAAATAAACAATATAGCCAGGCATGGTGGCACACACCTATAATCCCAGCAGCTCAGGAGGCTGAGACAGGAGGATTGCAAGTTCAAGATTAGCCTCAGCAATTTAGCAAGGCCCTCATCAACTAAGTGAGATCCCATCTCAAAATAAAGAACACTAAAAAAGGGCTGGGGATGTGGCTCAGTTGTTAAGCACCCCAGGTTCAATCCCTGGGACCAAATAATCAAAATAAACAACATAATAGAAAAATGGGCAAGAGACTTGAATAGGCACTTCACAAGAAAGTACAACCAAATGTCCCCTAATAAAATTATGAAGAGACATTCAACTGCTTTAGCTATGGGAGAAACAATTAAAACCATGAGTTGGGCTGGGGTTGTGGTTCAGTGGTAGAGTGTTTTCCTAGCATGTGTGAGGCAATGCATTCAATCCCCAACACCACATAAAACTAAACAAAGAAAAAAAAACAAAACATGAGTTATCGTGACACACTCATCAGTACAGTTAAAATTAAAAGGACTGATATTGACCCATGTGAGACATCCAAGCCAGGGACACAGGCCCAGAGACCCGTGTGAGACTTCTGCACCAGGGATGTGGGCCTAGAGTACACCAGTAATACTTCCACACCTGGGAGGTGGGACCAGAGCACCCACGTGAGACATCCAAGCCAGGGGTGTGGGCCCAGAGACCTGTGTGAGACTTCTATACCTGGGATGCGGGCCCAGTGACCCCTGTGAAATTTCTGCACTGGGGACATGGGCCTAGAGCACCACAAGACTTTTGCACCTGGGAAGCAGGACCAGAGCACCAGCATGAGACTTCTGCACCTACGAGTTGGGACCAGAGCACCGGGGTGAGACTTCCATGCCTGGGAGGCCTGCAGAGGACTAGGTCCACCCCAGCCCAGCCCCAACCCACAGTCTAGTGCCCAGGGAATGGTTGACCATCTATCAACAAGGGAAGGCACCTCTGCCCACTTGCAGGGATTATACCCCAATGGGAGGACACCATACCTAGAGTGGCAGCACCCCTCTTGGGATACCACATTATCAAGTTCCTCCTAGGCATCAGGCTTCTGAAGACTAGGAGGTTTGAGCAGTACAGTATGGTTTTATTGTAGTTTTTTTTTTTACTTTATTAGTAATAATATTATGATTATTCCTATTGTACCTACTATTATTCCTACTTTTCTTTTCTTTTCTTTTATTAATATTTTTATCACCCTATTTTCTTCAGATATGCCTCCTTGGAGACTCTCCCTTTTCTCATGCTAACAACCAATTTCTTTTCATTCTTCTGTCACTACCCCTATGACATAGTACCTCTATACACACTTCTTATCTCATTAATGGTATATCCTACACCCCATCCTCTTTGTACATCATTAGAAATTTTGGTCCTTAATGCAAACTGATTGGCTAAATTGTAGATAATAATCAAACTAATCAACTTTGTTTACTAAGACAATATGGTTAATATCTTAAAAGGGAAATTTTGAGTTAAGGATGCATATTGTTTGTATAGTGGGCTGCTAATATTGATCTCTCACTTCAAGGTGAAATACTGGAAACCTACAGGAACACTATAAGTCTATAGGGGGGAAACTGCAATACCCCAGATCCCTACTGCTAGAGGGGAAGATACATGAACAACATGAAAAAACAAGGGAAGAAAGTGTCCCAAACAAACCTAGATGCTGTATCAATGGAATCCAATGACAGCATGGCAGAAGAAATTTCAGAAAGGATGTCAGAATGCACATAAATAAATAATGATCAGAGAAGCAAATGATAAGATGAAAGAACAAATTCAGGCAACGAATGATCGCACCAATCAACAGTTAAAAGAACAAATGAAGGAAGCAAAAGATCATGCCAATAAAGAGACAGAGATCCTGAAAAAAAAAAAAACCCACAAATCCTTGAAATGAAGGAAACAGTAAACCAAATTAAAAACTCAATAGAAAGCATAACCAACAGGCTAGATCACCTGGAAGACAGAACCTCAGACATTAAAGACAAAATATTTAATCTTGAAAAAAAAGTTGGCCAAACAGAGAAGATGGTAAGAATTCATGAATAGCACCTACAAAAATTATGGGATATCATGAAAAGACCAAATTTAAGAATTATTGGAACTGAGGAAGGCACAGAGATACAAACCAAAGGAATGAATAATCTATTCAATGAAATAATATCAGAAAATTTCCCAAATCTGAAGAATGTAATGGAAAATCAAATACAAGAGGTTTACAGGACACCAAATGTGCAAAATTACAATAGCTTCACACCAAGGCACATTATAATGAAAGTACCTAACATACAAAATAAAGATAGAATTTTAAAGGCAATGAGAGAAAAAAAAATCAGATTATATTCAGGGGGAAACCAACACGATTATCAGCAAATTTCTCAATTCAGACCCTAAAAGCAAGAAGGGCCTGGAAAAACATATTTCAAGCTCTGAAAGAAAATGGATGCCAACCAAGAATCTTATACCCAGCAAAACTTGCCTTCAGATTTGACGATGAAATAAAATCCTTCCATGATAAACAAAAGCTAAAAGAATTTACAAATAGAAAGTTGGCACTACAGAACATTCTCAGCAAAATATTCCATGAGAAGGAAATGAAAAACAACAATGTAAATCATCACAAGGAGGAACTACCCTAAAGGAATAGCCAAATAAAGGAGAAACCAAGTCAAGTTAAAAACCAAAAATAAGCCAAAATTACCGGAATACAAATCATATCTCAATAATAACCCTGAATGTTATTGGCCTGAACTCATCGATCAAAAGACATAGACTGGCAGATTGGATTAAAAAGAAAGACCCAACAATATGCTGCCTCCAAAAGACACATCTCATAGAAAAAGATGCCCACAGACTAAAGGTGAAAGGATGGGAAAAAAACCTACCAGGCATATGGACTCAGTAAAAAAACAGGGGTTTCCGTCTTTATATCAGATAAAGTGGACTTCAAGCCAAAATTAGTTAGAAGAGATAAATAAGGACATTTCATATTGCTTAAGACAAACCTAAATCAGCAAGACATAACAACCATAAATATTTATGCCCCAAACAATAGTACATCCATACATGTCAACCAAATCCTTCTCAATTCCAGGAACAAAAGAGACCACAACACAATAATACTAGGTGACTTTAACACACCTCTCTCACCATTGGATAGATCTTCCAAACAAAAATTGAACAATGAAACCATAGAACTCAATAACACAATTGCTAATTTAGACTTAACAGGCACATAAAGAATATTCCATCCATCAATAAGCAAGTACACTTGCTCTTCTCAGCAGCTCATGGTTCCTTCTCTAAAATAGGCCATATGTTATGCCACAAAGCTACTCTTAGCAAATACAAAAACATAAAGATACTACCTTGTATACTATCAGATAATAATGGAATGAAATTAGAAATCTATGATAAAATAAAAAACAGAAACTACTCCAACACCTGGAGATTAAATAATATGCTGTTGAATGATGCATGAATAAGAGAAGACATCAGAGAGGAAATAAAAAAATTCTTAGAGGTAAACAAGAACAAAGATACAACATATCAAAATCTCTGGGACACTATGAAAGCAATGCTAAGAGGAAAATTCATTGCATGGAGCACATTCAATAAAAGAATGAAAAGTGAACAAATGAACAACTTCATATTACAGCTCAAAACCTTAGAAAAAGAGGAGCAGATCATCACCAAAAGTAGTAGAAGACAGGAAATAATTAAAATCAGAGCAGAAATCAATGAAATTGAAACAAAAGGAACACAAAATTGATAAACCCTTAGCCACACTAATGAAGAGAAGGAGAGAGAAAACTCAAATTACTAAAATTTGTGATGAAAAAGGAAATATTACAACAGACACTATTGAAATACAAAACATAATTAGAAGCTATTTTGAAAATCTATACTCCAACAAAATAGAAAATCTCGAAGACATCAACAGGTTTCTAGAGGCATACAATCCAACCAAACTGAATCTGGAGGACAGACACAATTTAAATAGATCAATTTCAAGCAATGAAATAGAAGTCATCAAAAACCTTCCAACAGCTGGGTGTGGTGGTGCATGCCTGTAATCCCAGCAGCATGGGAGGCTGAGGCAGGAGGATCACAGGTTCAAAGTCAGCCTCAGCACAGGCAAGGTGGTAAGCAACTCAGTGAGACCCTGTCTCTAAATAATACAAAATAGGACTGGGGCCTCAGTGCCCGAGAGCCCCTGAGTAAAAATAAAAAAAAGCCTACCAACAAGGAAAAGTCCAGGACCAGATGGATTCTCAGCCAAGTTCTACGAGACCTTCAAAGAAGAGCTCATTCCAATACTCCTCAAAGTATTCTATGAAATAGAGGGAAGGGAACCCTTCCAAACTCTTTCTATGAAGTTAATATCACTCTGATATTAAAAAAAAAAACAGACAAAGACACATTGAGGAAAGAAAATTTCAGACCAATATCCCTAATGAATACAGATGCAAAAATTCTTAACAAAATTTTAGAAAATTGCATACAAAAACATATTAAAATGATAGTGCACCATGATCAAGTGGATTTCATCCCAGGGATGCAAGATTGGTTCAACATCCAGAAATCAATAAATTTAATTCACACATCAACAGACTTAAAGTTAAGAATCACATGATTATTTCAATAGATGCAGAAAAAGCATTTGATAAAATACATCACCCTTTCATGCTCAAAACACTAGAAAAAATAGGGATAGTGGGAACATTCCTTAACATTGTAAAGGCTATCTATGCTAAGCCCATGGCCAACATCATCCTAAATGGAGAAAAACTGAAAGCATTCCCCCTAAAACTGGAACAAGGCAGGGATGCCCTCTTTCACCATTTCTATTCAACATCATCCTTGAAACTCTAGCCAGAGCAATTAGACAGAACAAAGAAGTTAAAGGGATATGAATAGGAAAAGAATAACTCAAACTATCCCTATTTGCCATTGACATGATTCTATATTTAGAGGAGCCAAAAAATTCCACCAGAAAACTTCTGGAACTCATAAATGAATTCAGTAAAGTAGCAGGATATAAAATCAACACTCATAAATTTAATGCATTTGCATTCATAAGTGATGAATCCTCTGAAAGAGTAATCAGGAAAACTACCCCATTCATAATAGCCTCAAAAAAATAAAATACTTGGGAATCAAGCTAACAAAAGAGGTGAAAGACTTCTACAATTAGGACTACAGAACACTAAAGAAAGAAATTAAAGAAAACCTTAGAAGATGGAAAGATCTCCCATGTTCTTGGATAGGCAGAATTAATATTGTTAAAATGGCCATACTACCAAAAGCACTATAAAACTTCAATGCAATTCCAGTTAAAATCTCAATGACATTGCTTGTGTATTGGAATATTACTCAGCCATAAAGAAGAATAAAATTGTGGCATTTGCAGGTAAATGGATGATGTTGGAGACTGTTATGCTAAGTGAGATTAGCCAATCATGAAAATCCAAAGGCCAAATGATCTCTCTGATAAGTGAATGATGATGCATAATGCAGGGTGGAAGGGTGGCAAGAATGGAGGAAGGATAGATAGCATAGAGGGAAGGGAGGGGTGGGATCGGAGGGGTAAGAATAATAACAGAATGAGACAGACATCATTGCCCTGTGTATATGTATGAATGCACAGATGGTGTGACTCTACTTCGTGTACCACCAGAGAAACAATAGCTGTACTCCTTTTGTGTTCAATGAATCAACATTAAATAAATTTTTTTTAAAAAAATTTAAAAAGAAAAAAATCTCAATGACAAATCCCATAGAAATACAGCAAGCAATCATGAAATTCATTTGGAAGAATAAGAGACCCAGAATAGCTAAAGCAAGTCTTAGCAGAAAGAGCAAAGCAGGGGGTATCACAATACCAGAACTTCAACTATACTACAGAGCAATAGTAACAAAAGCAGCATGGTATTGGCACCAAAATAGACAGGTGGATCAATGGTACAGAATAGAGGACACAGAGACAAAACTACATAAATACAGTTTTCTCATACTAGACAAAGGTGCCAAAAACATACAATGGAGAAAAGGTAGCCTCTTCAACAAATGGTGCTGGCAAAAGTGGAAATCTGTAGGTAGCAAAATGAAATTAAACCCTTATCTCTCACCCTGCACAAAACTCAAAATGGATCAAGGACCTAGGAATTAGTCCAGAGACCTTGCACCTAATAGAAGAAAAAGTAGGTCCAAATATTCATCATGTTGGTTTAGGACCAGACTTCCTTAACATGACTCCCAAAGCACAAGAAATAAAAGCAGGAATCAATACTTGGGATAGATTCAAACTAAAAAGCTTTTTCTCAGCAAAGGAAACAATCAACAATGTGAAGAGAGAGCCTACAGAGTTGGAGAAAATCTTTGCCATACACACTTCAGATAGAGCACTAATCTCCAGAATCTTTAAAGAACTCAAAAAAACTTTACACCAAGAATACAAATAACCCAATCAATAAAAGGGCTAGGGAAATGAGCAGATGCTGCAGAGAAGAGAATTTGGAAGCAATCAGCAGATATATGAAAAAATGTTCAGTATCTCTAGTAATAAGAGAAATGCAAATCAAAACCTACCCTAAGATTTCATCTCACCCCAATTAGAATGTCTATTATCAAGAATACAAGCAACAATAGGTGTTGGCGAGGATGTGGGGGAAAAGGTGCACTCATACATTGCTGGTGGGGTTGCAAATTAGTGCAGCCACTAATTTGGAAAGCAGAGTGGAGATTCCTTGGAAAACTTGGAATGGAACCACCATTGGACCCAGCTATCCCACTCCTCAGTTTATACCCAAAGGACTTAAAATCAGCATACTACAGTGATGCAGTCACATCAATGTTCATAGCTGCTCAATTCACAATAGCTAGATTGTGGAATCAACCTAGATGCCCTTCAATTGATGAATGGATAAAGAAACTGTGGTAGGTATACACAATGGAATATTACTCAGCCATAAAGAAGAATAAAATTATGGTATTTGCAGGTGAATGGATGCAGTTGGAGAATATCTCTGAAGGAGAAATTAGGAAAACTACTCCATTCACAATACCCCCCCCCCAAAAAATTTGGGAATCAATATAAAAAAAGAGGTGAAAGACCTCCACAATAAAAACTACAGAACATTAAAGAAAGAAATTAAAGAAAATCTTAAAAGATGGAAAAATCTCCCATCTTCTTGGATAGGCAGAATTAATATTGTCAAAATAGCCATACTATCAAAGGTGCTACACAGATTTAACACAATTCCAATTAAAATTCTAATGACATTATGACATTTCTCATAGAAATAGAAACAGCAATCATGATGCCAAAAACATACAATGGAGAAAAGATAGCCTCTTCAACAAATGTTATATATTTCAATGGTGTCTGTCAGGATATTTCCTTTTTCA